>JAPYZJ010001374.1:0-28368 GCA_030522765.1 Ophioninae sp. B BG-2022a | reverse complement strand
TGGATAATATCTTATGATATCTTTAAGACATCCCTTTTCATCGCATAAAGATATCATAAAACGGATAACTTTACGACAACATTAAATGGGATGTCGTTGAAAAGATGTCTTATAGTTATCTTATGGTAATGTCTCAAAGATAACCTAAGAACGATAACTTATCGGCATCGATTGGACATTAATGCTACTTGAGAATTGGAGTAATTCCTCACCATTCTGGAACACATCAAACATTAACGCGAAGCGTGTAACAAAACAATTGCACTACGCGTATTCTTCCCGCGCAGAGTATATCGCCATTAGTGCTGCCCCTTGCCAAACGCAAGGGGCGCTGCGACTTGCCGAGCGCAACCGCCGGCGAAAACGATGAGAGCGTCCACTGTACGTTCCGTAGTAGTACACGATTGAGACACAACGCGGCAGGACATGTCGCGGCGTCAGTTGTTGCGGCAATTTCGAAGGGAGAAGCGCAGAACATACACACGACCGCGAACTATGAGCTTTTGAAATATATTTTTTGACAACGGTCCGCGTAATCGCACGTACAAATGGCAGAAAGTCAGCAGAGCAGATTCGAGAAATCTCTCGGTCTGCTGACCACTCGTTTTGTAACGTTGTTGCAGAAAGCGCAGGACGGCGTACTCGATCTTAAAGTCGTGAGTTTTTTTTCTTCGCATTTTTCTCTTTCGTCAATCGTAATTTTACACCCGAACCGTATCCTCCGTGTGTGTAACGAAGCACCACATAGGTTAAGTTTGTCGCTTCGGTTGCTTGCGGGAATTTCGAATAAATTCAACACGTCGCACATCCACGACTTAAAATATTGAACCTGATACATCTCCGTGTATTTACGGCGGATAAAAGTTTCAGTAATATGTATTCTTCTGTGCCTCTTTATTATTCGGCAGTTGTTCTCTCGATGTTTTTTCTTGCAATTCTGAAAGCAGTGTTCGTTTTTTCCCTCATTTCCATTGCCATTTCCATACGCGAGTCTTGCGGACCTAACCTCAAATAAAAATCATTGTTTCCTCATTAATGTTTTTCCTTGAGAGTACAACACTGGGCAAATTTTCGTGCATATCTCGCATTGCAGGATTTCATATTGAACGCTCCTGTCGTTTGCCAAGGTCTCCGCGAACCATTCTCTGCCACTTCCATTACATGCCTGTCTTTTTTTTATTTCTATTGCATTGAATGAATCTCAGGTGCAACAGTTGTTCCTTTAGGTATTCCGCATTAACGCAGCCAAAGTTAAAATCAATGCAAATTTGTCTGTACATGGAAGCGCTTTGGCAGTACAGACAAACTATTTAATATTCCTGAGTCTGATCCTTCGCACCACTGGCTTCTAATATCCAAAGATTATAATGATATTATAGTCCCTATCAACATTATCCGTATCAATGTGAAATCGTATACTTGCAAAAATAGTTTTTACCCTTTATGTTAAAAAACTCAGATGTTGGTAACATCAATAAATATTCAGATTTATCCCATTATAATTTTGCCATCTAAAGACCACTACAGATATTTGGGCTTGCATCTCTACATCCGGGTATATATTTTTAATTATATATGTCTCAAATAAAAAATAAGTATAGTACACATTGAGACTTCAAATTTTAAGATTTATTTTTCTATGCTTTATTGAGACATTGGATTTTCTTCAGTTGCAAATGTACCAGTTCCACACATGCGATATACAGCTATCTCTTTTATACCTGACAAAATATTTCACCGACAGTAAGTCGTCATGAACTAAAGTACTAGTTGTATTTGTTGAAAAACATTGCACAATTTTAATACTGCGGTCCAATGATTGCATACATCTGAACTTTAATGGTATTTTTGAAAATCTGAAATCCAATTTTCATGCTGCGTGCAGCAGCATGAGTTAAACATATAAATTTGTGCAATACAGCAGCATCGTGGAGCATTGAAGCAGCTTCAAATGTTCACATACTTTCTGAAAAAATATCACACCTTACCATAAAGTAATTGTTATGTGTTCCAAAGTTGCAAATGACCACTCATATAAAATATCAAAGTTTTTGTTCTTGAAGTGTGATTAGAAATTAACACATTGATGCATCTTTAAGTAATTAGATGTTGTAGCATATATCTGTAGCTGAGCATAAATGATTGTGCCAAAACGGCAAATTTTTATGGCATGCATTTAACAGTTAAATTTGAACGACAGGCTGCCGACATACTGGAAGTACGACAGAAGAGACGCATCTATGATATTACCAATGTCTTGGAAGGCATTGGGCTCATTGAAAAAAAGAGCAAAAACAGTATACAGTGGAAGTAAGATTTCCGTCAGCCTGTAACCCTACAGCATAGAAATTGTAGATGATGTGAGGAAAATAATTTCTGTTGCTATTCGCAGGGGTGCTGGACCAGGCTGCAACTCTGAAGAACTTGGTGACAAGTTGTCGTTGTTAAAGGATGAGATAAGAAAGTTAGAGGAGCATGAGGCGACTCTCGACACACATATGCAGTGGATCAAACAGAGTATAAGGAATATAAAAGCTGACTTCAATAACAGAAAGTATGCGTATATCACGTACGAAGATGTTAAGGAACGTTATACTGATGAATTTGTGCTTGGTATTGAAGCACCTACGGACACAGTACTCAAAGTTCCAAACATAGCGAAGGTGAATTCCTCAATCAGCGGAAACAACAAAGCTTCCTTATTCCGATTGTAACAAATTCCCCCATTTCCACAATTGTTCTCACAGTGACTCTCTGAAAATAGCAAATATATATTTCAGCTGAAAATTTGACAAACGGAATTTGTTAACTTTTTGTTTAATAAAATTGCAGCAAATTGGGGAAGGATCCGACGGTGAGGTAAATTACGAGATGTCGTTAAAGAGCAACAAGGGAGAAATAAAAGTGTACGTAGTACAACCTCTACTGGCGGAAACTTACGACAATAAAATGCTGGAAATGAGATTAAAGGCCGATGAAACGAAAGGCACCAAGAGGGATAAGATGGAGAGTGAAATCAAGGATGAGTCGAGACCAAAGAGGAGAACTTCAAGGTATCTATTTTAATATCCATTTTTTTTCTAGGTACTTCAAGGTTGGATGTTTTTCATTATTTTGATCCTTTTTGATGCCAGAAGTTTCCTTTCATCCCACGCTTTATCACTTTACTATTTTCGGTTTCCTACCAACACTCTTAAACTTTGACTCATGGTAATTCGTTTCCTAATCCTCTGTATCACGTTTGTACGAGAATATCAGTAAACTGTGTAATACACATGCCTATATTTTAACCGTTCATTTACATTACGATCGGAAGCTTAATAAAACTATCATCCCGTTCGGTAGTCGGAGCGTAAGCTTTTGCGCGGTCAAGTGGTTCTCCATTGCTATAGTTGACCCCAGTCAACCTGCTTGAAACATGGCATCGAGAAAAGCCGCACACCGAACTCGCACCTTCTACCATTTGTCCATATTTTTTAAATATATTATTCAGAAGTAATCACTAATAACATTTTAACAGGTAATTTCACACATTGCAAAAAGACCTTTTTATTTGTTCCAGTTATGCACAATTTTTTGATACAAAAAGATTCGCAGAGTAGCTAATAATTGTCTTAAAAATGGGAATCGGAATTTAGTCATGTGTTTCTTTAAGTCCACCCTTCCTGCCCATTTAAGTTAATTTATTTATTTTGTGCTATAATTTCCTCTATTATTATTACAATGCACGTCGAATATAGAATATTGGTAGAAAAAGTTGCTCCTATCGCTTTGGAAAACGCGAAAGTTTGTTTCCAAACTGCACGGAGCGCACAGCAACTGGCTAATAGTGGTCTCGTTTGGGGACAAACAAACGTAAGAGTAGTTTGTTTATTTGGATGAGACCATACAAAGCTCGCTCTTAACGATCGTGGGAAAAACTATTTTTGGGTCTCGCGAACTTTGAACATGTGAATACTGTTTCCATTGCAGATTACAAAGGGGATCGAGCAAGTCCGAGTTGACCGACGAGGACGAGGAAGTAGAGGATTCCGAATCGTTAGAGGCCAAAGCCGAACTCAACGAGCGCACGAGTAAGCTTTTCATTCGTATAAAAGTAATGTGTTCGGAGGTACTGGCGACACTGAATAAAGAGGCCTCTGTGAATAGTCATTTTCATATTCCACTATTTCTAAACAGTCTAATACCGAGAAAAAGCATTACTAAGATTAATCATTTTGGATGCATCGAAACGAAACTATCTTTATTGTCAATACATTTCGCGTCAAGATGAATTAAGTCATGGAAGATGAAACATTTGATCAAATGGTGAACTGTATCTTTTCAAAGTACAACCCCGAAAAAGATCAGATTTCTAACAATGCTCATCAAAAAATCCTTTCATTGCTGCCGCGTATAACATTTTTCTGTGTAAGCTGAAAGCACAAGTAAACTTAATAAAGAGTTCATCAATTTAAAAACGGAAAGAAAAATACAAGATGTATCCAAAACGAATCCATACTAGGACGTTGCAGCCAAAGACCACGAGATTTTAATCAAACCAATTTCGTTCTCAGATCGTCTGGGCCGAAATGAGGATCTACTCGACGAATTTTATTCCGACTGTGAGTATCGTTTCACTAAAGAAATAATAATGTAAACCGCAGCGGCGAAGATGGAATTTAAATTTATAAAAAATGTCAACTTTCAGTTTGCGGACCTCTCATAAGACTTAGTCCACCGCCAAGTGAGAAGGATTATCTCTTTAATCTCGGTGAAAACGAGGGCATCTTTGATCTGTTCGACATCGTGGCTAAATAACACAGCACCCTACCGGACGGGATTCGAATCGAGCAACGCAAGAAACTTTGAACGAACTTTGACGAGGGTACGCTGGTACGGACAAAACATAAGACTTGTGGAGCTCGAAAACGCGCCGCGAGTGAACGTGTTACAACGTTCACACGAGACAAACTATACGAATACCGAAAAAAATCGAGAAAGGAGAAACATTCGAACTTTTACAGACGCAGAAATATTAAATCAAGAGTACTTTCAGAGTAATCTCGTTCATCGGTCCTGAATCATGGAGAAGATCTTTGGTAAAGCCGTGAGTAATCGTGTTTTAAAGCAAAACGAAAAAGACCGATAAAATCAAAGAAACTGACCAACCTCGTCATCGTATTCATCGAATCTTCAGCATAGAATTCAATTGAAAAAATCTACAATTTCTCCAAATAAATACGTGTTATATTATGATTAGTAACAGAAGATAAAGCGAGTGTAAATAGAGTATCTTTCGAGGAGTAATGAAGAGAGAATAAATGAAAATTGATGCGGGCGCACGTACGATCAACGACTTTTTTGCATCCTCAGCCAAAGTTTAAAAAAAATCAAGGTCTGAAAAAATTAATACGCGAGAATCATTCACGTTTGACGGAATCTAGGCGAGGCCGAATCGTCGGTGGATGAACAAATAAAATAAAACGGAGAAGGCTTCTAGCTACTACACTAATATTGAGTGAAATTGTAATATCCAATTGTCTCTGTCGTGCGGTGTGATTTTCGTGGAAATAATATTTTTTTGAGAACATGCTGTTTATTTTTAATGCATCTTCTGGCAAATGATTCCAACGAGCTATTCTTCCATCCTCTTGGAACATTCTTATGCATTCAAAGATCGGCTCACAAGCCGGCAAATTTCTCGACGAAAACAATGCGTACCCGGTCGCACCAGAAGTTGCCACGTTCCCTTTTTCGTTTGGAAAACACTTTTCAGCGGTTCAATAACCGGTTATGATATTCTGGACATTGTTGTTTGCATTTGCTTATTCATCGACGATATTAAGTATGTCGGTTTGTTTTATTGTCAATTATTTGCATACAGCAATAGTTGAGCAAACTTTCACATTTTACTTTAATTATTATATCATTGTTGAAACAAAAAATAGGTACGTAAAGTTTCGTATCACCGCCTCATTATTTGCGACGATGACGATAGTCTGTCCGCGATTTGCCAAAATAAAAATGAAAAACTTGACACTGTCGATAATTAAATTTTGGTTTCTTCCTCACGGTGCGCGTTGTTAGCGTTTTTACCTGTCCCCTTCTGTCTTTCCCTATTCAGATATTCCACTATATTTATTTCCTGTTCCAATATCCCACCGGAAGCCAACCCCCGGCTACGGCCAACTTACGTTGCACTATGCCACATTTGTCAAGGGTACGGGGATACTGTGTAAAACTCGAACAGGCCCTGTATTTATCTGATTCCTTGAAATACAGACTTCCTCTTATAAGTATGTATACCAAGGTCTCAGAATCGGCTTTCCGCTTACTGGTCGATGGGCCCACCAAAGCACAGCGCCAAGCAGTCACCAGTCCCAGTATCAGTCGTGCGTATCGCTGCTCAACTTCTGTGACCTTCGGAGTCGCACCCCGAATTCACACCCCCCAGGATCGATCGGTAATTGAATGATTATAATTTACAAAAAATGTACATAAATAGACACTTTCGTTATTTGTATGTAAATTTTTTTTATTTCGGGTTCACGGGCCTGAAGGAAAGTAGTTAAATTTATACAAGGATTCACTCATCGCTGTTCTTATCGCAATAAATATTATTGTTATCAGTAACATCATAAACTTCCAGCGAATATTCTGAGCAGTGAAGACACAAAAGCGTCGAAAGATAGAGAAAAATTGGAATGATCGACCGATACGTATATCAGTAAAATAGGAAAGACAGTGCATATATACGCGTGTTGTTTAATCGACGAGCTTAGTAATCGGCCAGTATATACTTCGTCAAGGACAGATAAGAATGGAACTCGTGGTTTCGACACGCAGTCTTGAGTTTTCTCGCGTCTAACAAGTTTGTGTTTCCTTCCCTCCCTGCTTTCGCGAGGGAAGGTTGCCAAATTTTTGTCGCTCCTTGCGCCTCACCATCGTGCCCGACGTGTCTCACACAACGGAGGTTTCGAATCGCTTTTTTACTTACGTTTGCTACTGTGTCGCGGGATAAACATTCAAAATGCCCGCGAGAAGTTTGTGTACATGAATTAGTACGCACGTGTCTCTGACGGCATATATGTAGATATGTAGATATGCATATGCATATGTATATATATACATACACACACACACACACTTGATGAAAACGAGAATGATCTACCAATGACCAAAGATATGTATGTGCGAAAAGCGCGCACGCTCGACCCTGAAAATCAGAAAATTCGTACAATTGCGAACGTGGAAGGGGCGACGTAGGTTTCTTCAGTGCTGTCAAACGTCAAAGGCCTCCGTTTCTGTTACATCACGATAAAGCTTTTCATAAATGTTTCAGTTCTTCGCGGATCCGTTGCCGAGGATATCGATAGCCAAAAAATTCCGTGTAAGTGCCCGCGAGGATTGTCGCAATGAGATATTCACGATTGTTTTTTTTTTCAATGTCTTTTCTATGATAAAATGTGAGAAAAGATATTTTCGGTCCGTGGAGGTGGATACGAGTGCAAAGGATAATCGGCGATCTTCACAGCTTTCAAATTCTGTCGTCTGCTAGAAACGATTTGTACTTGAGTAGTCTTACGATATTTCACAATGCAGAAAGATCGACAGGATTTTTCTTCCCTTTTGTCTCACTTCTACAATGGTCCGAGAAACTCAAAGTTCATTCGCATTGTTCGTTCTTTGTTATGCGAACTTACAGTGGCTGACGAAACATGCGGAGCGTGTTCGTGAAGTTTCGCGAGGTGACGCAAAGGTATCCGGTCGTTAGGGGGATGGCATCATATTCGGTGATTTGGCCAGTTGGAAGTCTGCTGCAGCAAAAAATCGCTGGCAAACAGGAACTTAATTACATCCAGGCCCTGAGGTTTAGCGTGTATGGAGGATTAGTCGTAGCTCCAACGCTGTACGCTTGGCTCAGATGTGCCTCGTACTTCTGGCCGAAGAACAATTTCAGATCTGCCATTACCAAGGTAACTCTTGAGGAACGGAGCTATCATTCAGGGACATACTCGTATTTTAACCTAGTATCCGCTGTATTGTTGCAATTCGGGCTGCCATTCCATAAACTGTGGGCACCGACAAAAACTCCCAAAACCCCGGACGTTTAGGTAAAAAAATATTTTTACCCTGGACAAGCTTGAAAATAAAAATAAAACACTTTTTTTCTTCTTTGGACGCTTCTTCGGATCCTCCCCGAACATCCCCGGATCCACACCCAAACTGGGACAAATCCGGGGAAATCCGGATGGATGGCAGCCCTAGTTGCAATGATCATCTGTCCACATGCGACACATAATTATTGTGGTAGCTTTTTTAGATAATAGTGAAATATGAAGATTTTAAGACATGAGTGATCACTGTGAGTAATAATCAGAAAACCTCTCATTATATCAGAAAGATGGTTGATATATTTTTTTTACCTGCATGTGGGTATAAATACTTTCATAGTACTAATACAGTATTTTTGAATGGATATATATCAATGCGGCAACTAGTAATGAAAGAATGACACCGATGCAGGGTTTAATACAAACATTGCTATAGATGATGTTTAAAAAAATTATTACTTTGACATTGAAGGTCCATTGTTGCAAAGAGTTGGAAAGTTTTTTTGGATACTTGATACACTATTAGACATTAATCAACTCTTTCGAAAGAGGTATTTATGTGGGCAGCATCTTTTTTCTTAAGCAAATGCTTGTTGCTAATTTATATGCGCAATAGAAAGTGAACATTCTATTGCACATATAGAACAATAAAATTAAGCAAAAAACTGTTTTTTTATATAAAAGTCTCTTTGTCTCTGTTTACAAATTTTTTGAAATAACAGTATCGAGTGAACTCCTGAAACAATACAAATGAATTTGTCAAGACCCATCAATTTTGGTGCTTCATCCAATGATACTTGATATTAGCTGTGATTTTTTGATTGATAATTTTTTAGATGGATAATTACATTGTAGTCAAGATTTTCCATTTACGATTATTGCTATAATTAACATTTTTAGAAAACTAACATATTGTTAAAATGTGTTTAGGATAATGATAATATATACAACAATAATTTTTCTATTCTTTTCCACTTTCGGTAATGCTTTTTATTTTACGGGTTACTTTGTTGTGTTTTTCAGGCATTGGTGGAGCAAGTTACGTACGGACCAACGGCGATGTGCTGTTTCTTCTTTGGTATCAATCTGCTTGAGTTCAAGCCCATCTCTGAATGTGTAGAGGAAGTCAAACGAAAGTTTTGGCCCACATACAAAGTAAAATTCCCCTCGATCTATATTGCACATTGAAATCAACGACATTGCGACCGATTTCGGGATTTTATTGAATATTTAGTGGCAACGCGATAATCCTTTCTCGATAAATGCTAATTAACATTCCTTTTTAATTTATAGGTCGGTGTTTGCGTCTGGCCCGTATTGCAGACAATCAATTTCGTGCTAATCCCAGAACGCAATCGGGTCATCTACGTGAGCATTTGCAGCCTCGTATGGACATCCTTTCTCGCGTATATGAAATCTCTCGAAGCTGAGCAACTCGAAAAATCCGGAATATTAAAGTCAGAATTGGAAACGATAAAGAACACGATGCCATTGAAATACAAATAATGAAAATATTGCTTCATCTTCTACATTGTACGAATTCATACAGCCAAGTTGACACCTATATGTACGTATATGTGTGACGTATTCTCGTTCAAACTATGTACCTCGTAGTTCGTTGGTGATCTTCGCAACGATAAAAGATCATTTTTGCTTGCCACAGTTTACCGAATTGGAGGAACTGTTACATTAACTCATTGAATGAAACAGTTCATTGAAGTATCATTGACAAATCCATGAAGCATAGATTCATTGTTTGCTGCATTCGGCTTTTCGAGTGCATCCCGCAATGGGAATTTAGAGCTCGAATGCACGAAACTTAATGCGATTTACTTCAATGGTAATAAAACTTACGTTTTTTTTTTACGTACGACAATTGTACGCACGCGAGTATACCTAGATGTGTTCATTAGTACTTTCGTGTGTAAGTACAACGCAAAAATCGAAAGGTTAATCTAAGCAAAACTCCGTTTACTTTAAATGTTAAATTAATTACTTTACGATGACGGTTTTGGTGAACAAATACGAAATTGCAAAGGAATATGATATAACGTACAATTATGAATACTTATGTAAGGAGAATGAAATCAGAAATGGAGTTGTGTGACAATATTTCATGGACAAATATGTATAGCTGTACGTGACGAAAGATGTAAGTAGAAAAATCGTTGTTCCGTAAAGTGTATGCACTTCACACGGACCCAAATGTATACGTAGATGAGTTGCGTTTCGCCATACCATTCCTAGGGAGAAATAATTAAAAAAAAAAAAAAAATTACATTTGCACATAGTTCGGTGCTCAATGTACTTCAAAGTTGTAAACTTGCGTGGTCACGTTTCGCGACCGAAGTTGAAAGTATTTTCTATTAGTCGTGTAAACGAATATTTTTTACTGTGCATAGAGAATGTTACCGAAAAAGAAAGGAAAATGTATTCATTCTTGCCTGGCAAAAGATCGATGAAAAGCTGACGATTTTATCGACTGTTGATCCCGCGTAGTTTGTAATGATACAGAATTTATTGACGTTTCCCAAAAAAAAATTATACATACACATTTACTGATGAAAGTGATCTCGTTTATAGTTATCTACAAGAAAGATCGACGTTGTTGACAATAAATATGACCTGTATTGTAACTCCTTTCATACGTTTGTGGATTATTCGTATTGTGAGTTGTTTTCATTGCAGTCGAGATCGTGGGGCTAATGTGTAGTATAATTAAATTTGATTATAGTGAAACTTAAGTGATACGTATTTCAAGGGGTGCAACAAGAATAACGAAAGAGTGAAATAAAGTATCTATATCAAACAATTTGGCATTCGAAAATGTTGGTGCCTGATTCACGATTTTAAGAAGCAGTGCCACTTGTATATAAACGTTTTGTGTTTCCATTGAAAATTTGATACTAACAAAGTAGTAAGGAGTGTTAGAATGAATATTCTGTTGACTCTGATTTATTCTATATACCATCAAGAGTTTGCTTGAGGCAGGGAGACCATTTACAAGGTCGAAAATTATGGGTTTCTTTTTATATTATTTTTCATAGAAAGAATACACATAGACATTTGAATATTTAGGAGTGTTTTGTTTCATATTTTAATTGTCCGAAAAAAATATATACACTTTTTCATTTTGCAAAATTTAGGAAACGGCAGCTTAATAAAGTCAATTTTGTGATTTTTCATGACATTTTTGCTATATTTAAGGGCAAAAGTAGATTTTATTTTTTGTATTCAAAATAATATTCAGGTTCACCGACAAAATGCTGATGCAACAAAGATGTATGACAAATTTCATCGAAATCGGTGGAATAGTTTCTGAGTAATTGCTCCAGCAGTTGGGAAAAACATAGTTTGGAGAAAAACGCGACCAAAGTCTCATAGCTCTGTTTACTTGGCACGAACGCTCTTAGTTTCTTTTTGCGAAAACTCCAACAATTCTTGGAATTTCGCTGTAAAAATTGGACCCAATGTTCTTAAGAAATTGAACTATCAATTTACGAGGGAAAAAAATCGATTTTCTCAAATTTGTAAATGGTCTTCCTGCCTTAAATTGTGTGACGTTTGCGTGATGTTTGTAACAACCTGGCGATGCTGATTTTACATTTTTTTCAAACCTAAAAACGATTTTTCACATGAAAATGAAAGGCTGAAAGTAAAAGTTCATGCGTTAGAAAACCATTACGAATATACTTCATTTCGACGATTGCGTTTTTCTCAAAAACGTTTTTTTTTCAACATGCAATACCCCACGAAAAAATCGATATTAATCGATTTTCGTGGGGTATTGCATGTTGAAAAATGGATATTAGTCGTTTTAGGTTGAAAATTAGATAACCCTCGTCTCCTTATCAGACAAAGGTGGCTATACTCCATTGGTAGTAAAATGTTATTGACGAATATAGTGTCAGAATCTTGAATCAAATATGAAGGATGGTAATTATTCAGGAAGTGTCCGTTTTAAGGAACAAAATCCATCACTCATGTCCACTCCTAGGTAACCCATCGCTGTCGAATATTCAACTGCATAAGCAACTTTGAATGGCGAACGTATTCAACAGGTTGCAAAACATTATTCTTTCAGTGTGAGAAAAGTGTCGTGGAACGAATATAGATAACTTTAGTCGTTCATACATATGCCATTTTATGAACGATTACGATAGAGGATCGATATAAAGATCTGTTTTCGAAGATGTTCGTAAAAAACGCACAAAAAAGCCATAGTTCGTCCTTGAAGAAAATACAAATTTTTCATCGCAATATCGATTTTTTTCTCGGAAAATATATTTTTTTGGTGATATACAGAGATGGCAAAGTAAACTCTCTTTAATTTCCAGCTTTACTATTCAAATAAACCAACAGAAAACATGACGTCGTAACTGGTAATCGAAAAATGAAAGTTAAAAAAGCCTAAGTAGATCTGAAAAAATTCCGCAAATATGAAGAAGATAATCATATTATCGAGGGATACGTATACAATTGTATAACCAAAAAAAACTGCTTCACATAGAGTGATAACGCAATATTAAGTATATGACGGAATTTGTATTTAACACAAATACTAAAGCAAATGTATGTCAAATTGAGAACGTGCCCACACCAATGGAAGACGATACTTTGCCATTATCTATAAAATAATCTAATAACAATACGATCACTGAATCCATGCGAAACCAGCACCACAAACAACTAACCTACGGATCGCACGCCGAACGTGGCCCACAGATGTCGCGTTGGGTGTAAGTATAACGTAGGGAAAAAAACGTTGCATCTGAAGGAGCGTTATGTTTGAAGTGTAGATTGCGTTTTGTTTGATTGGAAAATAAACATTAGTCGATATTGATAAGCGCTGAGTGCAGAGGCAAAAGATAGAAGAGCTCAAGAGATAGAAGAGGAAGATAGAAGCCAAATTCGAAAAGATACTCGCGTGTAGGTGCGCGTGTGAAATGCGCACGAGAGAACCCCTCGAGTATGTGTGTAACGACGTTTCGTTTGACCACACTCAACAAAGCGCGAGCACGTGACACAGACGAGTAATATCCATCATCGCACGCGAGTGGAAAGATTCCATTGATATCCCCAAAGATACAGATAAGGAGGGTTCTTTATCCGTTCTATAAGAGGACACCTCACAGATCCACTGTTCCACACTCGTCAACGCAACGTTATTTCCGGCGAACGCTCCACAATTGTGTGGATCGCACAATCGCGCCGAGCCCGACCCTTCAAACGTCGTGTTTCGTACCCTAAATCGGTCACGTATGGGTCATGTTCATCGGCCTGCCACCCAACTGCCAAAAGACAATTATCAAACCGAAGAAAGCCCTGACAAATCGAGAAGTCATTGCCACAATCAATTGCCACAGCTTCAACGCCGTTTTCGAAGAATACTATCTCCGAATCACGTAAGTGCATAACCGTATGCATACATCATTCTTTTTCATCAATTCCGATCTGTAATTATGGATATTGACAATACTAGAACCCTGATAAAATATTTGTTCCCAATTTCTCATGTTTTTTTCGTTTTCCCACAATTCGACGAAAATCGCGAAAAAATCAGATATAATAATCTTGAAATATTTTGATTCTTCCAATATTTCTCTATTTTCCGCATTATTCCGATTTTCTCATTCTATTTGCGAGAATTTCCCATTATTTCCTAGCCTCTTCAATGCTTTGTTGAAAGATTTTTGGAGCAGCGATAAATACTCAGCAAATTATTTGCTTGGGAAAAAATCTCATTTTTAGGGTTTCGTAGCCAAATGGTAAAAACGGAACCCTTATAGATTCGTCATGTATGTCTGTCTGTCTGTCTGTCTGTCCGTCCGTATGTCATAGCCACTTTTTTCCGAAACTATAACAGCTATACTGTTGAAACTTGGTGAGTAGATGTGAAACGTGAACCGCATTAGGATTTTCATAGAAAAATCGAAAGAAAAAATATTTAAGGGGGTCCCCCATACTTAAAACTGAAACTCTAAATTTTTTTTTTCTTCAAACCCATACGTGTGAGGTATCTATGGATAGGTCTTTAAAAATGATATTGAAGTTTCTAACATCATTTTTTTGTAAACTGAATAGTTTGCGCGAGAGACGCTTCCAAAGTGGTGAAATGTGTACCCCCCCCCCCCCTGTAACTTCTAAAATAAGAGAATGATAAAATAAAAAAATATATGATGTACATTACTATGCAAACTTCCACCGAAAATTGGTTTGAACGAGATCTAGTAAGGAGTTTTTTTTTAATACGTCATAAATCGTAATCGTAAATAATGTGTATAAATGGTTACGCCCTTATACACATTATTTAAAGACCCTTAACGAAAACGAAAACTGCGTGTTCACTGGGATAGTTTTTTTAAAACATCGATCTTTTATTTTATGTTACTTTTATATTATGTTACTTGCTGCTACGGAACCCTTCATGGACGAGTCTGACTCGCACTTGGCCTTTTTTTTCGTACCTTCCATCAAAGTGTGAATGACAATGTCTCGATTTGTTTAGAAGGGCGGTGACCCAAAAAGTATTTCGAAGTTTATTGTATAGAAGAAAATTTAAAAAATGCAGAAAATAATAGTACATTTTTTTTTAATTTAAGAGATTCGGAAAGTTTCGAGAAATGCGAAGAAATTTGGGAAATTTCGGAGTAATGTGAAAATATTATTTTCCAGATTTCTATTCAAAATCGCAATTCACTGAAAAAATCGGACAAATTTTGGGAGAAAATGGGAGTTTCTTTCGAAAAATGCGGGAAAAAAATTCTACCAGGGAACTGTTCGATTTTCAATGGAATCTGGAAAAATACCCCCAAAAGAGAGCCTTGTAAGCAGACGTTTCTATTGGGCGTCATTTTTTGGGTCACCCTGTACATGCGATATGTGAGGCCACATATGGATAACATGCGAATGTACATATACATATCAACATATACAATGTTATAGTATCTTGTATGTACAGATAGTCCAATCGTCCCGATGGATACGATACTTTTTGAGTTTTCAAAAAAAGCGCTTGTTTACTTTTCGCTTCTTTTTTCGTTGTTGATATATCGATATATGTCGATATTGTCTTTCGTTAATTTACCTTTCTGGTAATTTCATTTATGTGTATCGTTAAGCACTGCACTATCGAGGAGTAAACAAATCAACAACAGAACGCTAATCTCATAATTTGATGGAATGATTTGGAAAATAGGTCTGTAGGGATTCGGCAATGAAGTTCATAAAATGAAAAAAAATTCCTTTTTTTCATCGATACTAAATTGCCCTTGAAAATTGCTTTGAAGAAAGTAGGGTAAGTACGTACAAAATGACATATACGGGTAAAACGACGCACCAGCTGTTTTTAAAATCGAGGGTCTTTTATCGTTATTTTAGCCTCTTGGGGTGCCTTAATTGTCTATTAATAAGCTGTCAAAATACTGTGATTGTAAGAGCATCCATTTTATCTCAGTCAGTCTTAACAGATTTTAGGCCGTTATCGGGTTTTTTTTTCCGCTGCAACGAGTAATATAAGTTTTGGTAGGTAATTTTCTTAAACCGTATTGTTGCATATTATTTCTATTTCTTAACATTTTGCCTTGAGTATCCTGTGTTATTTATGATGAATTTTTTTGGCGATCTATTAATTTTGAGCTTTTTAGAAATTTAAAGGACAAAATACCACAGGTATGCTATGGACAAAACGATATTCAATGAAGAAAAACAGTGCTTACAAAAATCCACCTAAAAAGATGTAAGGACAGGTTACAAAGAATCTATTTTATTCTGATAGTGACGAAATACCTTTACGGAGCCAGATTAAGAATGAACATGAATGAATTGTTTTCTTTGGGCTGAAGCAGATTATTGAGGTTTTCCCAAAATAACAAAAAGTTGATTTGTGCTAAATTTCTATATTTATGGTACGTACTACTAAACTATGCCATTTTGGCTGTATAGTATGGACAAAATGGTTTTTCACCGATTTCTATTCAAGACCACTTTTTTCTTAATTACGTGTTATAATTGTTTATTTTGCTTGTTTATTATATAGTTCAATAATTAAGGTTCGTGCTCATAGAATTCCACAGTTCTGGATGTAAATATAAAGAAATTATGAAAGAAATAGAAAACAGTATGTCATTTTGTACGTACTTCCCCTACAAGCAGGAGAGCAAAAAAGAATTCTATTTTGGAGGGAAACTCAGAAAAGTATTGTTTCTCTTGAAAATTAAAAGACGTTTTACATGGGACAAAGAGTCATCTAGGTTTTTTGGACGACATTTTTTGAGTCTCCCTTTTGTGTCAGCGTGTCTCGCGCATTCGATGACATCTGAATAGCTAAAACCGCTGAAATAACTTAAAAAATGATGATACACGTATCGAGTAAATTCAAACTAGCAGGGACATGCCAAGATAACTTTGTTCCAGCAGAAGTTTTCACGATAATTCGAAAGTCAAATTGTAAAAAATGAAAACCTATTTCTCCAATAACGACATCGTATATCTCATTAAAAAAGAAAAAGTTACTTGTGTCCGAAGCTGTATCGTTATTTAGCAATTTTTATACAATCCTGAACGATGATCAAAATGATGACCTTCCATCTCCGAAGACGATGCAACAGATAAATAATTGCCAAAGTAAAAGAGCTTAGCTTCGTACTGTTTATTATTGAAACACGGGCAAAGGAATTTCCACCATTGTGTTCAAAATTGTTTCGTGTTTATAAAATAAGTTTTGTAAACATCCTGACAACCAAATGAATAATAGCTTTACATAAAACTAACTTGTTTTTCAGCTACAATAAAATCCCACAGCAAAACGCTATAAGCTCCGATTGTCAATAAAGTTGACTTTTGCAACGATCTTTAAAACGAGCAGTAAAGATATGGAGCAAATGGAGAATGACGTGAAGTTGCGATTTTTCTACCCGCTCGAATTGACGAGATACGCGTATCGAAGTTTTTCGATTTTTTCCATTGAGTTATTCGATGCCCTAAGTAATGAATAGACTTCACTTTTCCGAAACCCGTAAACGGAAGGGTTACCAGATTAACCTATTAACCGCCAAAATGAAATTAGCCATAGTATATTGATGAAGTGTTTATTTTTATATTGTTTACAAACCAAAAGAACGAAAAATTGAAAAAAATTTTTAAAAAACGTGACTAGGCTCCTCTTGAGGGGGGTGTACACAATTGGGTACAGTAGTATATCAGTGCACATATTTTTTTCAAAACAAGTTTCAAACCTCTTATTTAATATTTATTTTATAGCCACGGATATATGTTTCTAAAAAAACATATATTGAAATACAAATATATTACTTTAAATAATAGAAATATAAATCTGATCCTACTTACTCGTTATCGCCGCAAAACTCGAAGTTTGCAATCCTCGATCTGACAGTTTTAACGTACCTACCCTCCAATATTAGAGATTGATTATAATTGATTATAATTATAAGACATGCAAGGCTAATTATTAGCGTTGCATGTCTCTGTACCAACAACAGTCAAATACTTATGTTTGTTATAAAAAATTAACAGCTACCTTAATTTTTAGTGCTGCACCTAATAAGGTACAACAGCGCCAAATGGGTTAAGGAAGGAAGACCATTTACAAGCTCGAAAATGATGGGTTTCTTATGATTTTTGTTTTATGGAAGGAATGCACATATAAATTTGGATCTTTAAATTTATTTTGTAAAAATAATATGTGTGTAATAAATATATACACTTTTTCATGCAAATTGCTTATCGTCTACATTAATGTTTAGAAGAAGATTTCAAAAAACTTGCCCCCCTGCTGGAGTCCTCCTTCACGCTGTAATTAACGGAAAATAAATCGAATGGATTCTTAAAGGCAAGACCCGTACGCTGTCGGTGACACAGTATTTTTGAAATATCTTTTATTTTTTAATAAAATTCCGCAAATGGTAGCTTAATAAAGTCGATTATGTGATTTCTCATGACATTTTTACTATTGATGAAGACAAAAGTAGGTTTTATTTTTGGAATTTAAAATAATAGTGAGGTTCACTCATAAACTGCTGATGTAACGAAGATATGTGACAAATTTCATCGAAATCGATGGAATAGTTTGGCGTAATCACTCCAGCAGTTGGGAGAAACATAGTTTTGAGAAAAACGCGGCCAAAGTCGCAAAGCTCCGTTTACTCGGCACGAACGTCCTCGATGTCTTGTTGCGAAAACCCCAACAATTCATAAAATTTCACAGTAAAAATTGGACGCAATCTTCTCGAGAAATTGAACTATCAATTTATGAAAAAAAAAATCGATTTTTTCAAATTTGTAAATAGTCTTCCCGCCTTATTCTGTATTCTCATAACGAAGTAGACGAAAATGTTGTTCACGGCTGTATTCTTATTACGAAGTTGACGAAAATTTTTAGCAAATCAAAGTATATGTCGATGATGATTCCTCGAGCCTGGAGGTAAGAACATTTACGTCACGTGCGCGTGGTACGACCGATTTGCAGATACCATCGGTCAGTTGAACTCGATCTCGAGCATTCCGGAATTCGTCTGGTTCGGCATACATATACATCGAAGCAACGATCTATCGTTAGAGAAGGTGCTTTCCGATAAGGGACTGCAGTAACGATGACTGTTGGACTCAGAACCGTGGGGTTAATGAAGATAACCCGGAGTCTTCGGCGTCGTCTCAACGAAAGGATGGGTAAGAAAGAGCGCGAGGAAGGTCGCGACTCAGCTCTACATTCCGATGCTATGGCATCCATTATTTTCTTCCCTCATTATAGACCGTCTCTCGTACATCGGATTCTGTACGAACCCATATAGCTTCGCGTCCGTTTTAATTCTCGCATCAGTTTCCTTTTCTCGATTGATCGTCGAGCATTGCGATACTTTTCACGAGTACGAACTGTTGCATCATTCAGCGACGAGGTATCTTGCTCTATATCCGAAAAAACGATCCATAGCTCCTCTCGCTTTCTCTCGCGAACGGGCAATTGTTGATTCGTCGAGGAACACGGGGATGTAAATAATATCAACTTGACACCCTCGTGATTTCGCGTTATCTCGTGCTCCAGATTTTTACCTAGGTGGGTGTTCGAATCGAGAGAAAACGAGTGGAGAAAAAAATGAACACGCGAGAACTATCGCGCAGTCTTCGGTACTTGTGCATCCTCGAAATTCAGTGTCCGATCCTTTTCGATCGTGAAAATAAAACGACAGTGCCAATATTATTGAAAACCGTCCAGTTCCTATGAAAGTTTATCGGATTTGAGGAAAACACGTTAATTGTACGTTTTAAACGGTGTTGGTAAAATAGTGAGCGACGATTTACTCGCCGATGGTCAGGCGAAGATTCGAAGGGTTCCTCTTGACATTGACACGAACATGTTGAAGATTGGATTCCTGGGAGGCGGAAAAATGGCCCAAGCCCTCGCCAAGGGCTTCATTAACGCGGGTATGCATTCCTTGTACTTTGCAAGTCCCTTTCAACAGTGACCAGTATTTGTGTCCGATATTATTTGTGTCCGTTGAAATTGATAACATAGGAATATTGCAAAGATATTAAACTGTCAATACATACACATCTAAATATTAAATATTTCTCTTACATTTGCGATTTTTTAAAACCTATTTATATGCAATTCGTTTTATGAATTAATTTCCTGTGTAATATATGTCGATGAAACGATTGATAAAAATTAATACGTATTTACGAATTATATATATTTTGTACGGCTGTTTTTATTTGTTGATGTTAATGTCAACTAAACGAATCGAAGATATATTCATGACTGATTGCGACTATTTGCATAAGGTAGGCGCGGCCAATAAGGTCTGTCCGATATTAAGGTCTAGCTGAGGAATATCTATAAAATCATAAAAAACATGTACAAGTTTAAATATTTTCCATTATTTTAGTACATTTTCTACTAAATGGAACAGAAAAATTGATATTTTTACCTTAAACAAAAGCGAAATATCAAAATGAAAAATTAATGGGTAATAGGCCTACGAGCAGAAGGCTAATCAGGCCTACGCCTTTGAAGTACTTAAATAATCGTAATATATTCAATTTTTATTTTTTTTTTAGATGAAATCATGTGGACAAAGTAATAATATTTAGATTATTCATCTCGAATACCAGAGATACTAAAACTATAGTCTAATAATTTAGGTATGTTAACCCTTCATAGATAACCTACGTCGAAACGACGTAATCGATTTTGTAAAATTGTAAAGCTTTGTAAAGCAAGAAGTACCTTGTTTTGTTCTTTAATTATTTTTCTAATAAAAATATGAACAAACTCTATTGTTTTTCATTTACTCACAATAAAATTACATACACTAAGACATAACATTACATTCATACCTAATATACACCAAATCCAAAGTATGCTCACTCAAACATCCGCACGTCGAATCGACGTATGGTTATCTTTAGTGTACAGTAAAATATGGTTATCTATCTAGGGTTAAAACCGTAGGCCTTATTACCCTGCTACAGTAAAGCAAGGCCCATATGTAAGGTTTTACAAAATGTTTCCTTTCTTTCTTGTTTACGTTAGAGGCTAAAATTTTCTATTTTTATTTTGCAGATAATTTAGTTAAATAATGATTAGCATTAAAATTTGTTTATTCATGTTGATAGTTTTCGTTTTTTTTCAATTCCCCCTTAGCTAGGCCTTATTGGCCGCACCTACCTTACGAATTTGTTCACCATTGAATGATTTATTTGCTGCTCCTACTACTATCTTGCCTGTTATTATTTTGCATGTGCTATTAAACATTATATGCCTGTTGTTTATATAGAGAGCTTTGAGCTTTGAATACGTCTCGTCTCGTTTTGTATTATACAGAATAATTTTTCCTTGATTTATATTGTAAAACGAAATTGTCTCAGGTGTCAGATGGAAATTTCGACCTAGTTGCACAATAAATTAATAAATAATAATAAATTAATAATAATAAAATTTATCTATTTATATCTAGGTTTGAGCAAGGGTGATATGATCCTGGCCAGTTGTCTGCCGAGCGATAAGGGTAGCATCGATGCTTTTGGGGTAAGTGAACGGACCAAAATTAAATGGAACTAAGTGGCGAATCCCATGGTCTGGTTTTCACTAGGAAAATGTGTGAGCTTTCTGAAGATCATTGATAGTTGTCCGTACGAAAATATAAATTTGTATTGGAACTTTTACACGACGATAAGTTCTCATGCACTTGAGCACACGTACAAATCCTCGTGATTTCAGTCTTCGCATCAATATGCTGGTGGAAAATCACAACCAAACAAAAAAAAATAAATTGAGCACTTTAAGCGCCGAACGAACGTTTCGTAATCACGCTAGATTCATCGACTGGACACGAGCAAATAATGATCACAATTGTAGCCAAGTATGATGACGGGATGACGCGTATCTAGACGCCGCGCGATGAACGAATTTTGTTGTTTGATAAGAACGATAACTAGGCGTCTGATCGCTATCGGAGACAACAAAACCCGTTTACGAGTCGTGATCGTGATAGTCTCTGTTTACTTTCGATTTCCCGCCTTGATTAGTAAGCTCCTAGGATTATACGGCCTCGCAATATTTTATCGTCGTGCGCGAGATATGTGATGCGCATTTTTTCCATGCAGCGCTAAACTGGCGCCAAACGCATTGTCGACTTATCAATAGAAATAATAATCGAATCAACGCTCGTGATAACATTTTTGTACAATTTTTTCCAAGGGCACCGATTTTTATACATAAATATGTCCAGCGAAAGTTCAATCTCCGTTCCGTAATGTTTACTGCACTGGAGTCTAGAAAATTTGGCATCAATGCTATCGGGCTTCATGCATCCAAAAAGTATCATCATTTTTTTTTAAGAAACTACCCAAAAAATACTTGTAATTTTTTGTGCAGCGTTTCCGCGAATATTCGTGCCTGTTTTTTTATACTATTATTTACACTTTTACGTGACTCGCACCACTTTATTAATTCCACTTCTCCATCTAAGCGTCGGCCTAGCATAGACCTGCAATAAAAATTGAAGGGAAAATTCATACAATTTCCAGTTAGAATTTTATAAGAGCAATCATATGCTAAAAAAATATCAGTATCCTTTAAATTCTATTTACTAAGTATTTTTTTCCCTGTGATATTCCAACTTTCGTTGAACTCGAAGACTCCATTCTATTGCACAGGAAATGGGTTCGGAAACGGTATTTTCGAATGGACCAGTCGCTGATCACGCAGACGTGCTTATCATCTCTGTAAAGCCTCAGGTGGTGCCGAAAATATTGCCGGAGTTGAAGGATCCACAGAAACTCGTGCTGTCCATCGCTATGGGTATATCTTTGGAAACCCTTCAAAAGGTGATTATACTCTTTGTAAGCGTATTGCGATCTACATTTTTTTTTCGTGCGAAGGCATTGTCATCAGGCATATAAGTATCTTACTTTGAGTCTGCGCGATTTTTTTAAATTCCCATTCTTTTTTTATAAATGATTAAACTAAAAGAAATAAGAGTGAAGATTTGAAAGAATTCGAGCAAACCGAAATGGCACTTCTTATCGCTGGCGGCACGTGTTTCACAGGGTCTTCCAGAAGGCACACCCGTGATAAGAGTAATGCCCAATACACCGGCTCTTGTGGGCAAGGGTGCCACGGTTTACGCCCGCGGCAAACACGCAGCCGATAAGGATGCCGAAGTTACCGAAACGCTTTTCTCAGCTGTCGGGATTTGCGAAGAAGTTGAAGAGAATCTGATCGACCCGGTGACCGCGCTCGCCGGTTCCGGGCCCGCTTACGTAACTATTACCAATCATTTTTCTTCATTATTACTATCTTGAGAAACCCTGATTAGCTCTGTTTTGGACTTTTGCAAGAAAGTTTTCATGTACGAATCGATGTGCAATATTTTTATCGCACTTCACTGTCGAAATAATTGAATTCGCTAGCATCATTTCCATAGATGGTTTTTGAAGTTTAGTGTGCAATTACGAAATGCACAGATGCACCTGATGCCTTGGCGTTTGGCACTCAGTACTTGTTTACTCCTGATTTCCCCCACCTTGTTTTTCCTCCTATTCCCCCACCTTGATTCCTCCTGTCCCCTCCCTTGCGGCCGCAGCCGACTTACCCCTTCTGTACCGTATTCACCGTGCCATTTCTGGCACGGGCATAGGGAAACTGCGAAAAACTGATGCCAGTACAGCCGGTCCCAAGTTCACCTCCCGGCAGCGGAACGAGTTCCATCGAAAAATTTCGAAGAAAAATCTCGACCGCTATCGGGATTTGAACCCGGGACCTCCCGATCCGCTGGCCGCTAGTCGCGCCTTAGTCCGCACGGCCAACGGAACAGTTGTTTGGCACTAAGTAAGCGTGATTACAATTTTACTGCGATGCATTTCGCAAATATAGTAACTATTTATAAACCATGTATAGTCTAGAAACTATATAAGTTATGTATAGCTTATCAAGCGTGCGTGTTTACGACAAATATATAAGATAAGGTTCGCATATGGCACACACACATATGAACTGAAGTATAGACTCTGTGTAATATACATACATAAAAGTTGGATAAAAGATATATGTAAACCATGAGCGTATGGGAGGTCAGGGTTAGGCTCCGGTTGTCCTCTGTGTCAAGCTGAGTAGTGCATGGCTGATACACGAAACGGCGACGTCTCAACCGTGCACCGGCTGACACATAAGCAAGGGTCTGGGAGGCCAATAATTCTGAGTCCTTAGCCAAGATACTTCATCAAAACGTCTGTGCACTGGGCAATCGGAATAATATCGGGTCATCTATCGTGAAGACTTTAGATGAGGTGTTGTCAGTAAACACGGAAGAAGTCACTGGCATATATTCATATGATTCTTATGAATATGATTATAAATTTATGAATATGATGATTGCAATGAAACTTCCACTTGTCGTTAGGATATTATTCTTGTATTAAAATCAACACTGTCTTGCCCGCACAAAAGCTTTCATTTTCCGAGATGAAAAGTACATCAAAAACTAATCCGTAATATGAATTACCATTGTGCCAAAATGCATCCAAGTTCAGACCAAATTCAGACGGAACAGACAAAAGTTTCCAAAATTTATGTTTCGGCGTGTAGATCGACAACGAACGTTTTGTAATTATCATATTGAGAAAATTATGAACTTACAGACTCGGTCCGATTAGACTTTTATTACACGTATAGATAAATAAGTGACTGAGTTACATATCTATATTGATGTATATATTCTATCCATGAAGAATAGAATCAGGATCCTAATTAGTAGTTCTAGGTTTTCCAATGAACCATTTACATATTACACAGCTGCAAGTTTTGAGTAGGATTAAAGCTAATGAGCATTACATCTCGCAGTTAATCATATCGAATAATAATAAACAGCCTCAGTAACGGAAGTATGCAACTCATGAGAATACGTTTGGCAGGTTTACATGATGATCGAGGCGCTGGCCGATGGTGGTGTGAAGATGGGACTCTCGAGGCAGCTCGCCTATAAACTGGCAGCCCAGACGGTTCTCGGTGCAGGCGCTATGGTTACAGAGACGGGCACGCATCCTGCTCAGCTCAAGGACGACGTCGCGTCACCTGCGGGCTCGACCATTACAGCTATACATCATCTGGAGAAACACGGATTGAGGTCGAGCCTGATCGGCGCGGTCGAAGCCGCAACCCTGCGTTGTCGAGAATTCAGCCGAAAAAGTTGAACCCTCTTTAGGCCTTGGCCAATCCGAAAATAACAAGAAAATGCGGTTAACGTGATTTTAACGTAATTGGATAAACTCCCCATCGCTGCGAGACTCAATGTTGAGGAACACGATAAGTGAAGATGAATATTGAGATTTACGCAAGGGTGCAGTTCCTCGTGACAAAAATTGTGAAGAGAACAGTCAGCATTTTTAATTGCTTGGATAGTTTTAGATTTTTATGTGTCAATCGTTACACGCTTCCACATCATTACAATCTCACGCCTGTCACTGGCCCACACTTGTCACGTCACTATCGGGTTCCCTCGCAGAGTCCCCCCCCCCCCCCGAACCGTTTTCCGAAACAGGATGTAGTTCAATGTAGCACTGGGTGGCATCAGGACGAGGGCGGAGAAACCGTGAGATTTGCATGGAATATTATTACCATTTTCTTCCGTCGACGCATTTTCAATTGTACTTTCATTCGCCTTATCTATCACTAAAAGGAAATCAGTTTCAACATTAACCAACCAAACGCTGGATGTGCTCGCGTAACCATTTTTTCGAATCAACTACCGGAAATCAATGATGTAGCCGAGACTTGTTCGAACGAAAGATCAACCGAGTAATGTTGTAGTGAATTGTACGGATCCTTGATAAACGTCGAGATAATAAAACTATCGCGAAAAAGTGCACGTCCGTTGGTTATTTGGGTGGCGAATAATGATACGTGCTCCACCAATTGGTCGTAATTACTTTATTGGGAAAGAGACTGAACAGATTGTTCATTCGCGAAAACTGCTCAACCTCGTATCAGGGATCGTCATGGGGTCAGCGGTATCGACGTTGCGCGTGAAAAAAAGTGAAAAAAACCAAAGGCGGTTAGTATAGAAGTTAAGATTAAACGCGTAGTCAAATACGAGCTACTCATATATATTTTACGTTATGCATCCTCAGTGATATTCATTATATTCCTCAGTAACACAAATCTCTTCAAACTGCGAATATAGTAAAAAAAAGTTGTTCATGTAATAAGATCACACACACATTGTATACAAAACAGAAGGAGCAAATACTGCTGCGGACTCGACGGTTGATGAAACTTCGATTTAAAGGTTATTCAACACATCGTTATACGGAGAATCAAAGTTACTCTTGCGCGTTTTTAGTATGTAATAGGGCGTGACGAGAAAATACGTTCAAGTTTTTTCAACACCAGTACTAAAATCGAAGTACTAAGAAGGAGTAATTCATGAACGGGGACGGTCTAACTCGGCTTAAGCGACTGTGCTCGTTTATTTTTTTTCCGGTCGAGCTAACCGAAAAGTTCGCTGCTTGTGTTCGAACTCGAATGAATCAAAGAACTAATTAATACATATGAAAAACTAGTGAAAAGAAAGATCAGTTTTCAAAAGCTTTTTTCGTATCGTTGTTTTCATGTATTTTTTAATTTTCGTTACGAATACGTGCATTCTTCAATAAAACTAAAATTTGTTTGAAAACAATGATGTGGAGTTTTTTCAACAAGCTTTCGAAACATTGAAGCTTAGATTGGCAAACGTTTTCGCGGATTTTGTGAATATTAGTACTTTGTCCGACTAATCGAGGTTGAACTGGCACAGCAAATTCCAAAATAAAATAAGACGTGGAAAACAAATGTATGTCAATCGCTTAGCCTTGAGTTAGAGAGCTGAAATTTGAGATGAATGTCGTTCATAGACATCAGCGTTGTTTAAAGGGACAAGAGTTGTTTTTTTTTTTTGGCACACCCTAGTACATAACCATTCGTCTCGGCGTTGACGTTTGGCTTCGTTTTCTTTTCTGATACGTTCAGCATAATATCGTACTTTCGTTGCGGTTAAACGAACGAAAAACTAGCTGGCTAAAGCTTCATCGAATCCCGGAATATTATTTTTGGGAAACATTGGAGAATTTACGTCTTCGTAATTTCGATAGGAAAGTCAGCTTGTCTCTTTTTTCCACGTATGCTCGTTAATATAAGCTTCCAGCATGTGCATCATCACTCTTTTTCGTTGCGCGTTAGAAATTTCATCAATTTAATTTCTTTCTCTCTCTCCGTCATTCTGTATGTCTCTGCTCTCATTTTCACAAAGAAGACGTTCTCGAGTGCGCGCATTGCGAAAAATATGATCGATTACGAGAAAAACGAAAGAAAAGAAGTGGAGAGAAAGTACCCAGGCTCCTTCGAATACTATAATATGCGATAATGCTCGAGGGAGCAATTTCCGGGGGGCTTGTTTCACGGTTTGTTGGACTTATTACTGTAGCCGGAGGCATGTGCCGACTTGTTCTTATCCTCGACGGTTTTGAAGCCGAGATTAAACTCGGTCTTGAATATACGCCTGTAGTAGCTCTCTTTGACGATGTCGCTCGGTGGTACGCCCGTTTCTTCGCACTTCTTCACGTAGAGCTTGTGCAACGCGGCGATACTCAAATTCGCGTCCAAATATCTCTTGCCGCTATGATCCTTCGTGTTCGAGACTTTTTCAGCTGGGAATGACTTGATGTGCTCCCGTACGAGTTCCCGCACCGCGTCCGGTTTCTTTGATTTTGGTGTGTGCCTGCCACGCTGATCCGGTCCTATTATACCACCGGGTGACGTTCTCTTTTTGTTCATCGCGATTCTTACGAGTTTCTCCGATATGGAGAAGGTATTGAGGAACATTGGTTTGCAGACGGTTATGAAGTCACCCTGTATCAGCAACGAGTAAGTGAACGTGACCTGTCGTCGGGTTTCCGACTTTACATCGGCTCGAGCACGAGAACGTTGCTTGGCCGATTCCTTCACCAGTAGCGCTATATACTGTCTACGCTGCTCCCAGGTGCAGGTCTTCCAGAATACCTCGTGCAATTCTCGTCGCGCCTCCGGGCCTATCTTGTCACCGCAACGCATGCGACAATCGCACACGGGACCAACAACCTTCGCTGGCACAATTTTACCTGCACAGGG
The DNA here is from genome assembly GCA_030522765.1 of Ophioninae sp. B BG-2022a. Classification (NCBI taxonomy): domain Eukaryota; kingdom Metazoa; phylum Arthropoda; class Insecta; order Hymenoptera; family Ichneumonidae; species Ophioninae sp. B BG-2022a. The sequence goes on along the minus strand of JAPYZJ010001374.1, from coordinate 612 downwards.
AGAAAGATCGGATCTGTTATTTTACGAGAAGTACTTATCGCTGTATTGCAAGCTAACTCTATGAAGGAACAAATCAAATTTGCCTTTATTTCTATAGTCCTGATTATTTGGACTCAGCATTTAGATCTCAACTTGAATTGACCGAGTTAAAGCGATTTTTCTGAACGATGCAATTACCCATTGCGCTGAAGTAACTTTATCCCATCGGAATTTTTCTGAAAATGGTCTAACGAAATACTATATGCTAGGCAACGTAATTTTGAGTCACAATGTACTCAAAAGTTTGGATACACCAGTCGATATTTTTTCCCGCACTTAAAGTTTGATAACTCTGCCAAAAAAAAGATATTCGAAAATCCAAAGCGGCATTTTAAGAGGGAGCCGCACACCCGCTCCCCCTCGTCCGCAGATTGGAGTGACAGGTTCTCATGGATTTCCTAAACGGCTTTTCAGAATTTCATGAAATTGGGCCAGACAATGTCAAATCGATAGACGAATGGCTGTGTTCTCGCGAAATTTCTCAAATCGAAAAAAAAAATTACAGATTGAGTTACCACGCGAGCATCGTTATGGAAATGCTGTCGAATAGAAAGTTTGGTTAATATCACGACT
>JAPYZJ010001373.1:0-29347 GCA_030522765.1 Ophioninae sp. B BG-2022a | reverse complement strand
CGCTACGCGCCGGAACGAAGTTGATCCATGAAAAGAACGGAGGAAGAAAAGACCAGTTTACGTTCGGCTGACCAAACACTGGTTTATACCACTCGCGTCGCCCGGCGGACTCCAACGCGCTACTCTTCGATACAAAAAAAAAAAAAAAAATAAAAAAAAAATAAAAATAAAAAAAAATAATTAATCTCGGTGACCCAGTGAACAGATTTATTGCGACGCTTCGTCGAACATCAACGACCGGCGTCAATCTCTATCATTCCCACCCACCCTCGCAATATGTCTGCGCAATAACGTTGGATACCCTCTACTGGATCAATTCGATAAGATTTCTCGCTCTCGAATCTCTTTCGCTTTAATTCTCGTGGAATTTCGTTGAACCGGAATTGGATAATTCGAGATTGAACTATAATTAATGATAACCGAGATTTGAAACTGACTTTTGGTGGCAAACTTCGTAAATATTTGTGAAAGAAACTTTGGGGTTTTTCTCTCTTTTTCTTTTGACGAGGAATTCGCTCGAGTGAATTCTGCTGGGTAAACGGTTTGGATGAAAAACGTAGCGTTTCGGCGGTGACCTAATTACCAATTAATCTAATCGTATTTCGTATTTTTTGAAATTGTTATCTTTTATTTTTTTTTTTTTGTAGCTTGTACCAACCGAACGTGGTTTTTCCCTTTTTACGCCCTTTGCTCTTTTCATCCATCACGCTTCGCTTTGCTCTTCATTCGATTCCATATTTTAGCTGTTCTTTCGATTTTTCAATTTTTGTTTTTTCGGTCGATTCGATTTGGTTGTTTTTTTTTTTCAAAATTTTTTCACGATTTTCGAATGGTTTTGTTTTTAGTGGATTGTCGAAAAATTACTAGTTTATTAATTACTAGTGATTACTTACTAGTTTATTAATTACTAGTGATTAGTTACTAGTTTATCAATTACTAGTGATTACTTACTAGTTTATTAATTACTAGTGATTACTTACTAGTTTATCAATTACTAGTTATTACTTACTAGTTTATCAATTACTAGTGATTACTTACTAGTTTTATCAATGACTAGTGATTACTTACTAGTTTTATCAATTACTAGTGATTAATTATTAGTGATAGCTCGGAGAAAAATGTAAGCCAACAGAAGAAAACCGGAAACGAGACCTCCTCTTTTCCATGATCTAAATTTGATGGACTTGAAGTTCGCATCGTTGTTTTCTATTTAATTTCTATGTTATCAGAATAAAGATTTGTATAATTATTGAGGTATTTTAATTACGATTATATTGAAAAAGAAATGGAGAAATTAAAAAGTAATGATTTTCGTTGCCTCCCAACGTTGCGAACTTCAACCTCATTAAATTTGTGTGTGCGTCTAGTTTTTTTTTAAATTCTAGGATAGAAAATAAATAACCGGATTGCCAAAGCTGTCTTCGATTCGAAATTGATTTTTCGTCGATCTTGGTTAAATTATGTCCGTTCGTAGTTGCGGTATTGTTTCATCGGCCGTAAACAAAAAAATCAATATCGCGCGTCATTCAGAGTCTCCGCGAGAATCCTCGGAGCGGATTCTGAATGACATTTCGTACTTGTATGAACCGAACTGTCATCGATATGATAGTTATGCGTTAGCGAAACGGATAAATTTACGAGCGTGACGCAGATATCTTCGAAGTTTGTAGTTCGACGTCCGTCAGGAAAAGTGACAGACCAATTAAACTCGAACAAGAAAATCGCCTCAAAATAACATTTCCACGATTTTTCAAACCAGTGTTATACGATGACAGGTTGACAAATTTAGTGGAACGCGAAGCGTAAAAAAATGGAAAAAAACGTCACTTTACGTTCCAAACAAAGAGAAGCAAAAAACCACTCAAGGCTTTACAATGATTTTTCGTTTTTTCGGAACGATTTCAAGACAGTACCAACTTCAAGAAAAGCTTCCCTGAAAATCCCAAAAACGCAAAACGAATAGGGACTTGAAGTTCGCATGGTTGCGACGCAACGAAATTTCTTTTCTCATTTTTTAAATTTCCTTAGATTCATTATTCAGCGAAATTTTTTTTTTTCATATTCAAATTCTAGATTATTACAATAAAGACTTGTATATTTATTGAAATATTTTAATAACGATAACAGTGAAAAAGAAATAGAGAAATGAAAAAATAATGATTTTCGTTGCGGCGGAACTTCAACCTCATAAACGATAGAATATCGTACCAACCTGTGATACGTAGGTATTTTGAAATCGACCGGAAGTGAGGTTCTTTCGTCGATGATGCTTAGCGATTCTATCGGAATTAATGTTGGATTCGTGTTCTTGAAGGAATCGATGAACTTCCGAAATAGTCTCGGATGGATCCTTGGACGACTCGGCGCCCATCATTTCCGTCATTTCTTTGCTCATCATCGGTTCGCTGAGTTGCTTGTAATCCGTGAAATCTTTGATCAACGGATCGTAGATCCGAAGTTCTTGCTCTACCCGGATATGACGCTGACCTTGGCTCTCCCGGCGCTGAGTGTGCCTCAAATTTTCCGCATAATAATGATGGCTATTGTTGGCGCTGCTGCTGCTCGTACCCCTCGAGTTTTTTACCTCAGTTTTCGATCCTCCCTGGCCGTTGTTCTTGTCCTTCTTTTCCGTACTTCCGATCAACGCCTGCTGGCTATTGAACGGACTAACCGTTGTCGCGATTGTTGCACTCGATGCGCAATCCAACGCGAGGCTCGAAGTCGTCGAGGCGATCGACGATACACCGCTGTTCGATGACACCCTCGTGTAATAATTCGGCAATAACGATTGCTGATGCTGAAATAATAAACCGAAGTGTCACGGATTAGCTTGTACACGTTTGCACATGTTTTTCGGGGGGTTGGATAGGAAACACGAACTTTGATTGACCAGAAGACTCGAAATTCCGAAACTACTAATTTCTTAAAGGTCATGCCAGCAAAAGAACGAAATTTGTTTGGGTTTGTTTGGGTTCGTTAGTTTGATTTAAAATCCTTGATTTTAAACTAGAGACCAGAAGACTCAAAATTCCGAAACTACTAATTTCTTAAAGGTCATGCCAGCAAAAGCACGAAATTTGTTTGGATTTGTTTGGGTTCGTTAGTTTGATTTTCAAACCCTTGATTTTAAAGTAGAGACCAGAAGACTCAAAATTCCGAAACTACGAATTTCCTAAAGGTCATGCCAGCAAAAGCACGAAATCTGTTTGGGTTTGTTTGGGTTCGTTAGTTTGATTTTAAACCCTTGATTTTAAACTAGAGACCAGAAGACTCAAAATTCCGAAACTACTAATTTCCTAAAGGTCATGCCAGCAAAAGCACGAAATCTGTTCGGGTTTGTTCGGGTTCGTTAGTCTGTTCATTAGACTCAAAATTACGAAATTACAAATTTCCTAAAGGTCATGCCAGCAAAACCACAAAATTTGTTTGGGTTTGTTTGGGTTCGTTAGTTTGATTTTCAAACCCTTGATTTTAAACAAACCCAAACTAACCCAAAAATTTACAAAATTTGTAGTTTCGGAATATTCAAATTCGGGATTTTGAGCCTTCTAGTCATTCGAAGTTCGGATTTCCTACCCCACCCCGTTTTTCGTTTATCTGCATTGTTTTAGTTTTAAGAGAAATAATTTATAAATAATAATAATAATAAAAAGTATTCTAAAACATTCGACTTTCGAATGTAACAGCAGCGATTAGACAAAGTTTAATTTTGTTTTTTTGGAAGTCTCGCGTGTCCATACGAATTAAACAATTTTTGGAACGAAGCGAGTAACGAATAAAGCGAGTAACGAAATACAATTAGATACGAATTGTTGATCAACCAAAAATCGCAACTCTGATTAAACGTCACACGAGAGCGAATCGAACATTTTTTTCAAATATTCAATTGAACGTCGTTAATCATGATTCAATTAATTATCCGAAGAGATAAAATCTGCTCGTTGAAATCTCGTACGAATTCCGGTAAAATGTGGGTCATGTCCGTTGCGAAAATTGGACGTTCGGCATTTGCTCAACGGTGCAGAGCTACCGGCGTTATCAATGCTGTTAATGAACGAAACAACCGATACATCGATTTTCCGCACAAAAAAAAAACGAACTTTAACCTCCAATTTTTGTTGATTTATTTCGTACGGCTAAATGTTCGTACCTGAACACGCGACACTCACTGCTCGAAAAATGTAAAAATTGGAAGAGTCACTGAGAGTAACACGATTGAATTTTCATTTATTTTTGATATTTTTGATTTTTTTGATTTTTTCGTTCTTTTCTTTTACAAAGCACCAAAAAATCGGCGATAAAGCTAGTCGCGTAACGACTCGAGTGCCTCGAAGACTTTATGCTCGAACTTCTACAATTATCTCATTGAAGGGATGAAACGACAAATTTGGTCTATTTATACGAAAGAACGATTCGACATTGCGTCGAGCGTTTCGTTAGGAGGAGTGATAGTTCGTGATAACGTCTCGCGTCTAACCAATCATTCGAAAGCTTACAAAATGTGGGAGAAACGCCGAAACGAGAAAGAGAACGAGAGAGGAACAAATACATATCGTTGCGATATGAATTTTCGTTTTGCTCGGGTTTGCTGATGACTTTTACCCTCATTGCTTCGAGATAACCTATTTGAACCGAGTGATTAGCTCCGCAGTCTCAACGCTCTCTCGACACACTCCAACCTCGGGGACTTTACTTTCCGCAACCTTTGCTTTCGCGCGTCTCACTTTTTCTACGGACGCGATATCCAAATTTGAGATACGAATGGAAAACGAAGTCGAATCGAGAACCCAACGAAAATGAGTCTACGAACGATCGAGCTTTCGACGAGTCTTCGCGATCCCCGTTTCATCTCGGCTTGGGTGGAACAATTTTTGTGGAACAATTTTTTAAAAAAAAAAAAAAAAACGCGATCCGGAAAATGGCCGAAAAATGAAACTATGACGTCGAACATTATACGGGATTCAAGTTTGCAACTCCGGAACGCAACGAAAATTATTGCTTTTCAATTCCTCGATTTGAAGATTCGTTTTTTTTCCCACGAACTTCGAAGGTGACGAAAATCCTTTAGTGCATCAGTGAGTTTTTATTGGAAGCCGGAAATTCGAATTTGGATAAATTGTATTTCGTGAATTACTGAAAATGAGCGAACGAAAATAAATAAATTTGAATATTTAATTTAATCGAGTCGCAACGATGCAAAATTCACGTTCGTAAGTTTACGTCGGTTGGATTCAACGAAGTTCAGTAAAATCATTTTTTTTTTTTACGAATTTATTAGAAATCGTAAAAAAAATATACGGTTCTTTTTAACGATGTGCACTTCAGTATCAAAAAATTGAGTAGTTATCGATCTACTCTTTGGATAGCAAAATGTTCCTTGTTTTTTTTTAAATATCGGACACTGAAACCGCGAGTGAACTTAGGCGAACATACAAGACCTCCAAAAGTAGGCTCGATAATAAATAACAGTGGCTAAAGTTAAAATGAAAAATGAATAGCAAATAAATAATAATAAACAAAAAAAATTAATAAAAAATAAATAATAGCTTCAAACAAAAATAAATACAAATTAACGTTAAATAAAAAATCCATGGGTATTATGTGGCCCGATCGCGATCACGGCCAAGTTGACGATTCTGACCGATAGATGGCGCTGCGTTATTCTCTCAGGAACGAAACGATGGGGCGCGGGCCCCGTGCGTTTCGTACATAAAACGAATGTCGCGGCTCGTTTGGCGCTAAGAATTGACGAATGCTATTCATAGAATTCCAGACGAATGTTATTCGCGACTTTTAAAAATTCATTTTTTCGCGTCCAATGTTACTCGCTGTTTTGCAAAAAAAATAGATATTACATTTCGAATAACACGAGAAGGGAAACGATGGGTGGTGGATGGATCGCAACGACCTCCGGCCTCTATCGCATTTTCATTCTAAAGTTCATCGGTTCAAGCGCGCTACCTCTTATCAGTCGTCTTTGTCAGTAAGAAAATCATTTTCACCCCTCCAACCGTTTCTGCCGATGTATCACGTGCGATCGCGTGCTTCCCCGGGCTTGCAACACCGCGTCTCGAGAACCACGCGCTCATGAGATGGGAATCCTCGAGAGAGGGGATTTGACGAGGAAAAAAAAGGGCGATGGCTTACTCGTGCGTGCGCAAATCTCGTACGTACGTGTTTCGTCACGAAACATCTCGTTACGTATACACGTACTCTCGGTGAACCACGACGAATTAAGCTTTCCAAAAAATACTGAGAAAATACATTTTCGACTAAAAAGTCAAGGAGAAGGTTTTTAGGTTAACTTTTCTTTGTCAAATATTGTCATTGTCAATTGGACTTCAAATTCAACACAAATTTACCAAACGGAAAAGCTTTCCAAATACTCCGTTATTTCTGAAATACATCGAATGACCTTGGGATAACCTTGAGATAAAAAAAACGACATATAACAGAGAGAAGAGATTTTTGAAAAAGGAAAGAATCGAGCAAATAAATCCTTTTGAACGCTTTGCTTTTTCTAGAATATATTTGACGACCTTGAAATGACCTTGACGTTAAAAAAAATAATTAATGATACAAAAAGGACATTTTTCTTTTTTTTTTTTTTAATGAAGAAAAGGATAGAAAATTGGTATTAGCTCGAAACCGGTAAGAAAAAATAATTTCATATGTGTGTACTTTTTCAAAATTATTTTAGCATTGCTGTATGAAAGAGCAAATTTGTTTTTTTTTTTATCATTACGAGAATTACCAAATTGTCTTTTTCTTCATTACCGGAATTGTGTTTCTTTTGTAAATAAAGGCCGTAAGTAGGGTCGCGATACATCCGGGTGTGTCCGGACATTTCCGGTTTTTTAAAATGTCCTTCCGGATTTTTCGCATCCGAGATGGAACTGCTACTAAAAAAAAAAGCGTCGGGTTGCTCGAAGCGATGAAATTGCGTAATTCATCGTACGCGGACGCTTTCATCAAACGATTTTCAACGAAAGTGTATCAATGCGTCAATCTATCGCGTTAGCGTATGGCGTGATTGGCCGTCTCTCTCTCTCGATTTCCTTTGATATGCACTTGTGATTGGCGGGCAAAAAAAAAGAACTCTAATTGCATTTCCATTAACAATGTAAAGTATCTTATCACTGCACTGTTACGGATAAAAAAATGACCGGCAGTCAATTTGTTTTTTTTTTCTTTTTTCTCTTAAAGTGTTGGAATGAAGAAGTATACGGGGAAAATTATATATAGCAATGTTGTGTTCATATATATTTACTTAGCGACGGAATTATGCAATTATTTCAATTTATTGCATCATCATCGTTATATATATATATACATAATATATATATAGACATATATACAGGCACGTGTCTCCTGCGAGGATCATTAATGATGCACATGAATTCTCACGTAATGTCGTGCCTACGTTATGCGCAAGATTCGTTGATAGGTCGCGGTCAGATTTCCAAAAGAAAAAATAAACGAGAGAGAGAGAGATGGTATAATTTATTATGCCCCGGCGGACTTCCGGACAAAGGAAAGTGAACATAATAGTACATGATACAATAAAATTATAAAAAAGAAATAAAAAAATTAATTCAAATAATACAGTTTAAAAAAAGTAAAATAAACAAAGAAAAATAAACGAAACGTGAACGTAAACAGAAGTTAAGTAGAATAAATGAGAATTGAACTGAACTAACCCAAACCAAAGTATTTATTTATTTCGTTTGGGTTACAAAGTATTACTACGGTATTTAACATAGTAATAATTGGAAAAATGTCTACGAGAGGAAAAGAGAGAGAAAGAGAAAGAGAGGAGATTATTTACGTATATAAGTAGATTAAAATAGAAAAATTGAATAAAAATAAACAGCGGAGTAGAAAATTGAAAGCCTAATATCACATTCGACTTTTAAAAACAAAGACAACAAAAAACAACAAAAACGAAAAACATGATAACAAAAGTAAATATAAATACCACATAATATATGCGAAATAAACTAAGAGCAATAAATGATATTTTATTGATTATAACGAGTCAAAGAATAATAAAAAGTGCAAGAGAAATATAATATATAGAAAATTCACAATAATAATGAGTATAACACAGCAGTTAAAGAATTATTGTATTTTTACACATTTTTCGAATAACATAATAAAATTACCGAGTGTATACAGTGGTAAAAAAGACGGCTGTTCGAATTATTTTCAAATTGATAAAACAGAAAGAGAAAACGAGAAAAACGTTCCAAAAGGAGCCACGAATTGTTCTCGTTTTCTTTGATGTACTAGCGATCATTTTCAGTACCGAATGTTTTCTTTTTTTTTTTCCTATCTACGATGTTTTTTGAGCGACGCATTCCTGAGTGTTAATGAAAATCTGCTTCGCGTCTCGTAACTACATAAAACAATTTCCGTCGAAAGACTCGGATTTTCAATTAAAGTTTGTCCGCGAAAGCGTTGAAAGTGTCAAACGTTGTTTTTGTTATCCAACGGTCTCGAGTGTGGTAAACGAAACGCCCAGAATTGTTATCAGGTTTGAGGGGTTCGAAATGACGCGGAAAATTTCATGTCTGCCGCAAAAAGTGAAAATTCAAAGCAAATATACCTTTTAACCTCTGCAAAAATTCTTTGCTAGTTTTTCTTATTAAAAAGTTCTTTTTCACAAGTTATGAACCACAATGACTCCATTTTTCCTCGAAAAATTGAAAAAATCATCGAAAAACATTTTTCATCATTGATGCAAAATAACAAATAAAATCTCGGGCGAGTTTCAGGCAATATATTTTTAACTTGAAAAAAAATCTCGTTTTCTTTTATTTTTCGGTTCACCAAGAAAAATTCACGAAAATTGATTTTTTTTCTTTTTTTTTTTGGTTTAGTCAAGCTTCACCCGATTTATATTTTGCAGCTGACTGAAGAGGCAAAATGCTCGTAGCTTTATAAATCTGCGGTAATTTATTGGTTTTTGTTGAAAAAAAAAAATTATTCATTATACTTCGACGACTCATTGAAATGTACCGTAAAGTTCGTGGGGCCTCTCGTTTCTTTTCCTTCCAAAAACGTGTTATTGATAAAAATCTTTTTTTCGGTCGCAACAAAACAACAAAGGTGCGAGAAAATTTGTAACATTGGAGATTCATTGTTTTAGACTAGTAAAGAATAGACACGTTCGTTACTGATAAGAGATACGTAATCGCGGTACACGCGGTAGATGGATCGCGGAGTTTCGCAGCGGAAAAGTCAAGGTACACGATACGTTAATAACGCGTGTGTACGACATTACCGAGATAAAGAAAAGCTGACCTCAAAATCGAGAGAAAAAGTAACCTCAAAACTGTGAGTAAAACTAACCTCAAAACCGAGCGAAGAATCAACCTCAAAACCAAGAGAAAAACTAACTTATAAACCGATAAAAAGTATTGAGAGGAAAACTAACCTCAAAACCAAGAGAAAAAACTGTGAGAAAAACTAACCTCAAAACTGAGAGAAAAACTAATCCCGAAACCGAGAAAAAAACTAAGAGGAAAAGTAACCTCAAAACCAAGAGAAAAATGTGAGAAAAACTGAGAGAAAAACTAACCTCAAAATCAAGAAAAAAAACTTTGAGAAAAACTAACCTCAAAACCAAGAGAAAAAAACTGTGAGAAAAACTAACCTCGAAACCAAGAGAAAAAACTGTGAGAAAAACTAACCTCAAAACCAAGAGAAAAAAACTGTGAGAAAAACTAACCTCAAAACCAAGAGAAAAAACTGTGAGAAAAACTAACCTCAAAACCAAGAGAAAAAACTGTGAGAAAAACTAACCTCAAAACCAACGCTGGATAATAAAATTAACAGCGTATAAGCTCAAAAAAGCGGAGTAATAAAACTTGATGACCATCATTAAGAAATAAGCAGGTAATCTTCCGGGACTAGGGAAATTTGACATATAAATAATACTAAAAAAAAAACGTACAGGTGCGAAACGTTGAGTTTGTACGTTTCGGACGGTTCTTTTTTAGGGACTTGAAGTTCGCATCATTGCAACGCAACGAAATTTCTTTTATCATTTTTTTATTTTCTTAGATTTATTATTTAGCGAAATTTTTTTTCATATTTTAATTCTAGATTATTACAATAAAGATGTGTATATTTATCGAGGTATTTTAATTACGATTACAGTGAAAAAGAAATAGAGAAATGAAAAAATAATGATTTTCGTTGCGGCACAACGTTGCGAACTCCAACCTCATTCTTTTTTTTTCGTCTCTAAAGGAAGTTTCGTCGTTATATATTTGCGTTCCGGTGCGCGGAACAAACCAGCGTTTGACCTTGCTTCATTGTGCCGATATCCTTTATCGCGATTCTTAACGCAACACTTATGTCGTTTCGGTCGAAGACAGAACAGGACAATTTCCATTGTAACGAATGCGCGAGCATCAATGATGATAACACGTGCGCAGGCGCATGTACGCACGTACACCCAAAAAAAGAAAGAAAATAAAAAAAAACGAACGAATCGTGCGCACCAAGAATCATATCGACATCTTCCCGACGTGCACCGTAGATCGGTCACGGAAAAGCCATTATCATAAATTATCGACGAATCCGCTGATTTTTAAATGCTTCGCCTCCTCGTTGCCGCGATGAATTTTCTATTACTATTTATCGTTTTTTTTTTCTTCCTTTTTCTCTCTCTCTTTTTTTTTTACTTTTTTGCCGCTGCTATATATAACGCGCGACCTGTCGATGATACATCATCCGAGCTTGCGTCCCGAGCTCTCGTCGATGCCTTTTTTTTTTCATCCTTTTGTCACGACGAAAGCTTTAGCGATTTTTTGAACCCATTTGCGTGCACAAAAATCTTCGATCCTGCGTTTCCGAAAATTCCTGAAATTTTTACGAATTCACGCTTCGCAATATTTTGTCGATCCTCGAACTTTTCACGTTACGCAAACGCGCCTACAGGTATCTCGGAAAACCTGAACGGCATTAATCCGTGATGGTATTTGAGTCACCGTGAACCTGGGTCGTTTTTGTCTTCGCGCTACTACACCCACAATTATTCATGAATAAATCTGCAAAAATTCATGGATTTTCTTTAAAATATACTTTTTTGGGCGAAATAGCTGTTTTTTTATTTTTCGTATTTTTAATCAAATATTAAGCAACTCGCATAAAAAACTTTGTTTTTGTTTTTTCAAAAAATACAGCGTAGGTAAAAATTATTCGACATTTTTTTCAATAGCAGTTTATTAAAGGCAAAAGGTTTGTCTTTAAAGAAAAAAAAGTGTAGAAAATAATGATAAAATAAAATCAATTGTCAATCAATTAATGATTAATTAATAATTCATGATTATTAATTATTAGTCATTATTTAATCATAAGTATTTAAATATAATTCAATTATATATACGTTCGAGAAATTTCGGTTTGAAATTTTGGACCAGGCAAAAACGACCCACGTTCACGGGTTGAAGGATAACCAGAAGTCATTTCAAGAACGCTGAATCTTTGAACCGTTTGGAAAAAAATGTTTAGCTGAGATAAAGATAGTCCAGCAAAAACACTGGATCTGCCGATCGTTAACTTGGAAGCTATTACACACCTGCACACGACGCTTCGAATTGTCATTTCCGTGTACGGATATCTGTGCGCAATAACCTATCGTCCTTCGTATTGGATTCGTAGAGAATCAGAGGCAACGGCGGACCCGATCATGCGTGAAAAACGAAGAAAGACTCACGGCCCAGGAAACGAAAGCGAACACTTCTCCGTACGCTTTCGTTTCCTGGAAAAGAAAACTGGGCAAAGAACGAAGGGATAAACAAAAGAGTCGGAAACGCTCTAGCGAAACTGAAAGAGGAGATCGATGTAAAAATCAGTACTTTTGTTTTTTTTTTGTTTCAAGACAAAATTCAAAGTTGTCTTCAAGTTTTTTGGAGACAATTTCAAGAAGAAATTTTTGATAAAATTTCGAGAAGAAATTTTGGAAAAAATTTCGAGAAGACATTTTGGAAAAAATTTCGAGAAGACATTTTGGAAACAATTTCGAGAAGACATTTTGGAAACAATTTCAAAAAGAAATTTTGGAAACAATTTTAAAAAGAAATGTTGGAAACAATTTTAAGAAGACATTTTGGAAACAATTTCGAGAAGAAATTTTGGGAATAATTTCGAGAAGAAATTTTGGAAACAATTTCGAGAAGAAATTTTCTAAACAATTTCGAGGAGAAATTTTGTAAACAATTTCGAGAAGAAATTTTGTAAACAATTTCGAGAAGAAATTTTGTAAACAATTTCAAGAAGAAATTTTGGAAACAATTTAAAAAATAAATTTCGGAAACGATATTCAAAAATAAATTTCGGAAACGATTTCAAAAATAAATTTTGGAAACAATTTTAAGAAGAAATTTTGGAAACAACATCAAAAATAAATTTTGGAAACAATTTCAAGAAGAAATTTTGGAAACAATTTCAAGAAGAAATTTTGGAACCAATTTCAAGAAGAAATTTTTTCTAGAGAACATTTTACGAAGACATTGGGACGAGAAAAAGACGTTGTCTTCAAACTTTTCAAAGACAAATTCAAAAAGAAACTGACAACGAAAATAACAAGTCTTCAAATTTTTCGACGAAAACTTATTTCGAAAATGCAATAGAACGTAAGAAAAGAAAAACGCTGATAACGGCAACGAACTATTACGATAGCGTCGAAAACGAAAAACAAGAACACTCATGAATTGGAACGCAATAAAGTGTTATAAAAATTTAACAAATTTTTGAAAAATCAGTAAAGCCGTGCAAATAAAGCTGACACTTCCGGTTTGTCCTTCTCGTACTGAACGTTAACTTTAATCTCGATCCCTTCCCAACTTTAGATAAATATGAGCAAAATTGTGCAAAGGTCACTTCAAGGACGATTCAGCGTCCTTGAGAAAAAATATTTCGAAACTTTTCGAAAACATTCTAGGACCGTTCTCGAAACAGTAACATAACCTGATTTTCCATCCATGCTTGTAGTATCTTCGAAACTATACCCCCCCCTCCCCTCCCCCCTCCCCGATTCCTTTAACGCTCTATTTCTTTTTTAACGTATAATTTGCATATGTAAATTTGCACTCGTGAATTTTCCGGATCATTGTTTTGCATGCGCTTACGTAGCGAAAAGTTTCGTCGATACTCCGTGCTCAAATCTTATCTCCATTGTATTAACAATATTGCGCGCACGCGCAATGAAATCTGCCTGGAATCACGAACGAAGCTTCGATTATGCACTATCGTCGATTACCACGTGCGGCGCAATAATACAGCCGCGAAACGTCGCGTGGTCACGTTGTGCATCGAACGAAACAAAAAAAATATATTGATAAAGAAAAAATAATAATTAAATGAAATAAAAAGAAACGGAGCGCTCATCGAAGCTGACGCGATCCGGAAAGCTTTCTTTATCCTTTGTGCTGTTTTACCTTTGAAGAGGGTAAAGAAGAAAACTTTGTTATCGTTGAAACGTAAATGAGATACTAAATAGTACACTTTGTACTTTTTTTGACAGAAACCAGAAAATGTATTTGTCAATCTTTAAATGATGTAATCATCTGCAATAGGAAGGTACAAAAAACTAAATGTTTCGATTTGTATTTTTAATCGATTGAAATCGTTTCGTTAGTTTTTATTGGTTATATACATGAACGTCTTTATCTCTGATCGCCCAAAGAGCTTAATATGCTATAATAAAACTTTAAGATTTCGTCTCCATTTTTTTTTTCGTAATTTTTTCGATTTATTCAATTTTCGTCATTTTTTGTGATCTGTATTGACCAAGTTTTCGGAAAATTCTTCGTTCGTTAGGACTCAAGGGAAATCATCAAAACGTGGGAATATTTTTTTCGAGGGCGATAAACCAATAGCCCGAGGTATCAGATTTGGCCACTGAAGCGAATTTTAAAAAATTTTATTCGGATTCTCGAAGCATCGCTCGATTATGCGATCTCGCTTACTCGACGATGTTAACGAGCCAACGTTCGCGACATATACCGCCATCTGAAGTTTGCGAAGCCTGCGAAATCGAAATATGTGCATTGTACAAATTCCGGCCGAGAAATATGATGATTCCCGCGACAGTAATGGAGGCGATAACTCATAATAAAAATAAGAGAAAAAAAACAAAGAACGAAAAAAAGAGTTGGATGTGCGAAAGTGCACCGATCAAGCCCGGCATTTTGCTTGAGTCGACATTAAACGCGAACGCGTCTTCCTAAGACCTACGTGTGTATGTGAATTTATTTATTTATTTATATAGACACGTATAAGAACCCAAAAAAATTCAGGACGATCAGAAAGCCGAGTAGACATTTTTTCCAATTGCCGTTATTCCGGAAGATATTGATTGTTGAATCGAATGTTTTTAAAATAAATTATACAAGTTCAATCGATTTTCATTATAAATAACCCAAACAAACCCAAACGAATGTTTCAAATGGTTTCACGTGAATGTTTCGAATGTTTCACGTCCGACGGAAAGCTCTAAAGCTATTGTTTTCTTTCGTTCTTTTTTTCTTCATTTTTAAGATACAAAGAAAAAACGATCGAAAAATGTCAAGTTTTTGTGAATTTTTTACATCTTGGGATTTTTCGCATTTTCTGCGACGAATTATCAAAAACATCATTTTGGCAATTCGTCGTATGTGTTGTTGGCGAAACGCGTGTGTTTCCACCGATTCCGTGGAGCAAACGAAGCTGTCGGTATTCAACGGCGAATGAGCCGAGAGCGCATAAGGCGATGGAACTTTCCAGAAACCCGCGCGCGGCGCACACGACGCGGAGAGAAAGATCGAGAAGTAAAGCGTGTATCGTGGCCCCACAGGACGTCTCTCTCGTTCTATATAGATATATAGATGTGTATGCGCATAAGTGTGCGCGCGGAGATAGAGGGCGAGGAGAAGACGGAGGAGTTGCCCAGTGAGGTTAGGTTTGTGTGTGTGGTACGAATATATACAGCGGTAGCGGTTTACGTTAGAAAGGCGAAACTCCGTGGACGAAGCGGTCGCGATTTCCGCGTGCATCATAATTAATTCGCGATAATTCTCACGCGAATGTGGAGAGGAAGTAAAAAAAAGACGCGAGCGTCACGAATGATCGTTGCGACGATCGATAGGTTGGAAATTATCGTGATGTTATCCGGGGGACTAGGCGACGCGAAAAGAAAATCGTACTTTTCGGCGATTCTCGATTCGGGAACGCATACGAGGGTGGAACCTAACCTCACAAATTTTCGACGAGAAATTCGTGAGACGAATTCTCAACGGTGAAAAGCGACGAGAAAGAGGATCAAACGCGATCTTTTCGCCGAAGGACAAAAACTCGTTTGCGTTCGACATTGTTTGAACTCGTTTGGGTTTATCGAAGACGACGGGCGGGTGAAAAAGTTTGCACACAACGAAGTTTTCGTGAGTGTTTCGCGATCGGAATAAAACGACCGCGCAGACGTAGCGATCCAGTCCGAAAATTTCGATAAAAATAAAAATGTCTTCTTTGAAGTTTCATTGCTATGATAAATCGCGACTCACCTTCGTTTTGTGAAAGTTTGGCATCAAGCAAACGGGCCATGGTTGAAGCATCTGTCTTCTTCGTTGCTGCTGCTGCTGCCGCGACGATTTACTGTTGCTGGACGACATTGTTCTTTCCTTGTCAATCGTGTCTCTACGGAGATTCGAACATTCGTCGTTTCGTCTCGGTCCTTCCCGCTAGCGTAGCCCAAGTATCAACGTTTATTCGATACTCTTCCACGCGATTTAAAATCTCGATTATCGTTCGAGGGTGCAAACGTGTCGTTATTTTTCTCTTTTTTTTTTCTTTTTTTTTCGTCTAGCCGCGCACGGCAGGTAGACTTCGTTACACCGGACACGTGGCTCTGTTGTGACAGCGGACAGTACTGTGCGGAGTCTCGCGCGTGTCGGTTCGACTCGCCGAATTTTTACGACCTATTATTCGCGCCACCTGTACGGTTAACCGCGAAACTACGATAGTCTTTTATCTTCGTGCGCGGAAGGGTTTTTTTGTCGCGATTGTCGCCGATATTAAGAGATATCGCGCAACAATAGGAAACGCCGATTGGCGCGGGTTGTTCGAGTGTCACACGCAATTCTCGTCGTACGAACGACGCTCTTCAATGTTTATAAAACAAAAAACAAAAAGAAATAACCAAGAAGTATCGAGTGCGGTAGCAAACGTTTTCTTTCTTTTTTTTTTTCTTGTTTTCGTTAAATTCCGTTTTCGCTGCTTTTCGATCGTTCGTCACGTAATCTCTTTGGCACAGGCCTCAAAAGAAGTTGATGACCGTTAAAGGCGGAAGACCGGAAAAATCTCGCGCGCGTGCGATCGCCTTTAGATTATGATGAGTTTGCGGGGTTCGCCTCTTGTATATATACAGCCGGGCAGTTTGAGTTTTCGCCTCGGGTAGTCTCGGTACACCTCGGCGTTCGGCCCGACGCGAAGGTGCCCCGGCGCGCGTTTTACACGCGCCAGTACAGCGCGTGTTCATGGTGGGGCGGTTAACGCCGAGCGCCGCCACTTGTCATATCCCTCTCTCTCTCTTTCTCTCGCGCACGCTCTCTCGCCCACAGCGCCACTCGTGCGCTCGCTACCCGCTTTTCAATAATGCACAATAACGCGCGCCTCTTTCGTCAGCCCGTCACCGGCGCAAGGGACGCTGACTTCGAAACTCCCCCCCCCCTCCCCTCCCTCCTATTTCGCCCGTGCGAGAACGATTTTGCGATGAGAGTTTTTTCAACGCTTCTCACGACCGTTGGTGTTATCCCTTCGTATCCATAGCTGCCATGTTTCCCAAACAAACGGTAACCTCGAAAACGTCACGTTTCTATCGGAAATCTTCGATGTGGACTAAAAAACGTATTTGAAATTTATTTTGTATCACCGGTGTGATAATTCATTCCGTGTAAAATTCAAACGGTTTATCGAAGCGGAAATAATCAATCGTACTTTCTAGGCAACGCGAAACGCTGTTTAACCCTCTGAGGATAAAAACGCGGGTTTTCTGGTGAAAATGAAAACACTCTCGGCTGATGCAAGAAACAGGCATCGGGTAATCGGGCTTTTTTACACTCGTATGGAGAAACTGTTGATTTCGAACTGTTGAATTGAAACTGTTGATACGTGGAATCTGTCGGTAGGATGAGGCTTGAAAAATTCACGAACATACTTTTAATATCGCTTTTTGCGAAGGATATTATTACATCGAAAATTCGGTGGGTAAATGCAAAATGAAATATAAAAAAAAATTAAAACATTTGTTTAGCGCAGAAGTTGAACGCAGCACGTTTATAATCATGATGAGGACTATGACTATCGTTTGTTGAAAATTTAAGGAAAAGTAAATAATTTTCCAGGTCTTTTCACAATTTACGGTTTTCGTCGGTTGATCCAAAACGAGAATTTTTGAAGGATCATTAAAATGTAACGTATTTTTCGCATCATAGGATCATTCGAAAAAAAATTCTCAAAATGGTGGCTCATTTAAATGAACAGTAAAATCTTGGTAATCATAAGTCGATTATGGAAATAATGAAAATTCTAGTTTGATTATAGGGAAACAATGAAAACCGCGTTTCGATTGTTATTTAATGAAAATCGTTATTTGATTATTTAAAATAATGAAAATCACAATTCGATCGTTGAAAAAAATGAAAATCGCAGTTCGTTTCTCAATCATTAAAAAAATCCTCACCCGAAGATAAAAAAAAAATTTCTAGTCGACGTATTTTTCTTGCAAATAAAATTATCAGATTCCTCGCGTCGCAATCTGTGAACTATACAGATAAGGAGATTTGATAAAGTTCGTCATTTCATTTTATTTTTTTCAACAAAAAAAAAAACTTGACAGGCGACGGTAATTGTTTCAGTTAAAGAAATTCGGCTTGGAAATTTCTCAAGGTCAAGTTGACCTTGTACGCGTTTTCTTAAAAGTTTCGAATGATTCTCGAAAATTAGTTGCGAAGCGGCGTAAGTTTGAAAACGTGTTTCGTAATCGGACTTGGCACGATCGTTTTTTTGTTTCTTTTTTTTTTCAAGCATTGAACGTTACGAGTTGACGAGTTGTCGGTTTTTCCAAAATATTCTTGTTTTCATAATCAACCCATTGACCCTCAATGTTCCTATAAGTAATCGAGATTCGATTAAATTTCATAATTACGCTTCCGATAATGAGTCACGAGTGTCCTGCGTCGTTGAGTTTTGCACACTTGTTCGGACACTTGTCAAGACAGTCCGCGCATTAACCGGGTCGTTTTGATCGTAGAGACAATTTTCTCCGGCTTATCTTAATAATCGTCGAAGCATTCGTGTTGACGGTTACATATATATTTATATACTATATAAACACGAAACGTTATCTTCCGTTCAATAATAAAACTTTCGAATGACCGGATACATTTTTTCGAAATTTTGAAAAGAATTGAATCGACGAGAAGTACACGAAAGAGCTATATTTTCTTTCGATGAAAACAATGATTCAATCATTTTCGCAATTAACAAAAGTGACAAAGAAATTAACGGAAAAAATGATAAATAATTTTTTCCGATAGAAAAATATAAATATAAAAAATATTATATAAACTATAAAAATTGCTTTGAAATTTGTTTGATCCGAGTCTCTTAATTGGAACAATGAGAAACTGCAAAAGTCACTAGGAGGGTGCCAAATTGCATCGAGGGTGAGTTTCTCCCCTTAAAACCCCTTTTTCCACCGTTGAAACGAAAAACTGAAAAAAAATATGGGTTCTTATATTTTGATGAATTTTCATATCGAAAAGCGAAGGAGATCGGGGATCGATACCGGAAGTGGTTTCGTCGTATCAGTATCCAATATTCAATATCCGATCAACCGATCTCCGCGAAAAGAAAGATTTCGATTTTGGCACGTTCGATTGGTGGGTCACGAGCACGCGTGAAAATTCACCTTCGTCAATTACCAGATCTTGAAACATACGAATTCCAGACGTTTAACGTTGTTTTCTCTCTCTTCCTCTTTCCTCGTTTGTTGACGATAAAAAATTTATTACACGTACAATAGTCCGTTTCGCGACTAAATAAACGAGACACATCCGACGAAGCGAAATATCGGGTATCCGGATTCGTGTAATCATTTGTGTACATTCCGAGATAGGATTACGGGGTCGAACGCGACGCCGCGTTGCATGACGTAAGAAGTTGGTCGAGCCCCCGTTCGTCGTCGACGTAAAGTCGTATAGTGAAATAATTAAGGGCTTGAAATACATGAAATCGAAGTTCGCATAAAATAAAAATATAAAATAAAAATAAAAAATATAAGTGTAAATATAAATATAAATATAAATAAAAATATAAAATAAAAATAAATAAAATAAAAAAATAAATTTCGTTGCGTCGCACCGAAATTTATTTTCTCATTTTTTTATTTCCTTACATTTATTATTTGGCGATATATTTTTTTCTATTTGAATTCTATGTTATCACAATAAAGATTCGTATAATTATTGAGATATTTTAATTACGATTATATCGAAAAAAAATAGAGAAATTAAAAAATAATGATTTTCGTTGCCTCGCAACGTTGCGAACTTCAACCTCATTGAAATACTGCCACGAAAAATATCGTCGCAATGACGCAAGCTGAATCACTGATTGGTCCAAACGAGCCCAAATAACACACGGTCATTGTGTATTATTTAATTAATGCAAATTTAACCCTCATCATCGGGTGACATTTCTGTCACAAACCAATTATCTGCCTATCAAAATATCCAATCAAAATCAAAATATTTTTTAAAACACATTTTAAGTCAATAAAACTTGTCTGTAACACACCAATGTATAAATTTGTATTTTTCAAATAAATACAAAAAATCTGATTTTTCTAGGAACACGTGTATTTTTATTTCTTCCGATAATCATTTTTAACGACGTATTTGAAAATTTGTATATATCCGTGTACAGAGGATTAATAGAAATGGGATTCGAGTCTGTTTGGGTTTGTTTGGGTTTGGTCTCACAACATTGTGAGAAACACAATGTTGTTTATTTTTTTCAATTTTTTTCCAATCTCATTTTATTTATTGGAATACTAATAAAAACAATAATAATTCCCATTCGTTTTTTGTTCGGATGAATCGGTAAGGATTCGGACTCGTCAAATAAAAAATCGCAACTCTCTATTCGATGAGATCCAAAGACGCTATTTTGAATGTTTTTTTCTTGAGAAAAGTTGGTAATTATTTTCCATCGATGGGAGACTATTGCATATTGAAAATAATTTTTAAAAGTATTTGTTTTGCATTCAAAAAAAATTCTCGAAGTTCGTGGATTTTTCATGCCTCGGGACAATGATACTGAAATTTCGGTTCAAATTTTTAAAAATCTTTTCACTACGTATGCAAAACTAAAAAAAAATCTGCGCCGAAAAGATAAAGAGAAAATTTTGAAAAAGAGAATGAAGAGAAAGAACGAGAATTTTGAAAAAGAGAACATTTTGAAAAAGAGAAAAAATTGAAAAATTCTTCTCTTCGAGGCATTCAGCTTTCGATTCTCACCGGCTAAATAGCGGCTCGTAAAGAAACACACGTCCAGACAGAAACTTCATAATTTTATCAATCAGATAAGACGTGAGAAAACGGGAAAAATTCTTCGTAGTGAGACGCGCGGATTAACCGTTTTGCGCAACATCGAGACCATTCTCATTCGTTTCGTCGAGGTAGTAAAAAAGAAAAACGTTTTTCCACACATCGCGAGAATGACTGGACGATACTTGAAAGCGAATACATTCGCGGGCGATAACCGTGTCTTATCACGTGTAGCGTAAATCATCGGTCGATTTCGTTTATCGCTCTTTGTCTCTCTCATTGCTTTCCCAAACAAGGTCAACTTAAAGATTTTCAACAATAAAATATATAAAAAATTATTTATTGTGTATACATATACATTCATTATCTTTATATATTATATATTTTATATATTTCATTTTTATTTATTATTCATTATACAGGGTGTCCCAATTAAGAATGTCATCCTTGAAATGGGAGGTTGGGGGTGAAATTCTGAGGCGATTGATATAAGCATGTACGGTTCCCGGATCAAACCCTGAATTGTTATTAATTTTTAAAGGCAGCCAATCAGGCACGCCCGTTCAGCGGGCTTAGCTTCGAAATAATTATTATATTTAGACGTTTAGTGTCATATCGCAGATCCATGACGATGTATTTTTATATCTTGACGACAAATCCACAATTTAATTCGCATTGAACTTTCCATTTATAGAGGAAAATGTCGAAAAAATATTCTTAAAAGGTTTTTCGCATTTTTCCCAGTCGAATTTTTCACTTTCGCCAAAAACTCGGGCATATTCGTAATCAGCGGAAAATTTCCGATCAAATAAACTCTTTAAATACTTTAAAAACGGAAAAAAATATTTTTCAAATTTCCCGGCGACTTTTCCGGAATCTCAAAAATCACGATATTTCAAAAGGTCGTAGAGCGGGATTTTTCTGTGCGATTGAGATTCATAGGGTGGGTTTGGAAAAGGTTTTTGCCTGACTTGAATAATGGCGTTGGATTCGTATCGATATCTCGTATGGTTTTCCTGGGAAGTCCACTTGAAAAATCGCAAAAAAAGAGGCAAAGGGGTATGTATGGAAAAATTAGCAAAAATCGATGGTCAAACTTTGAAATTCTGCCAAAAATCGAAAAATCATCGGATTTCAATTATCAAAAAAGCATTTTGAAGAGAAAATCGTAACGAAGAGATTGAGCACAGAGTGGGGTGCCAAATCCTAAAGGAAAAAAAGTTATCGATGATTGAGTGAAAAAACTTTTTTTGCCCGAAAATCCAAAAAAAAATTGGATTTTTTATTTTTTTAAAAATGATCTATTTTGATGTAATTTAATCCCCTGAGCACGAATCTACCATTAGATTCGATCAAAACCCAACATTTTTATGAAAAAATCGTGTTTTTAGAAGTTTTTTACGATTTTTTCATGAAAATTTTGGGTTATGGGGAAAATTAATGGTAGATTCATGCTCAGGGGATCAAATTACATCAAAATAGACCATTTAAAAAAATATTAAAAATCCAACATTTTTTTTTATTTTCGGGTAAAAATAGTCACGACCAAAAATTGTTACGACTTCGTGAAATTTGAAATTTTCACGTCTTCGTTGAAAATAAAAATGAAAATCGTAGGCTCTGTACGTGTCACTTGAAGAAATCGTACTTCAGGCTTACATCAATTTCATTTTTCAACGAACGATTCGTCGAACGAAAATTTTCGGTCCATTCGATTGCCAAGATTTTCCCGTTTCAAAAACGCCACTTTCTAATTCTTTCTACCGATCGAAGACACACAAGTTCCAAGTGTTCGTTGATACGTTTCAACGTTTGATATTTGATCTCCGCACGGATATTGAACGATAATCGGTGTAGGTAAAAATTGGAAAATACGCGATCGCGCCAGCCAGTAGAGGGATTCGCGGCGTCTCAAGAGGAGCGAGACACGAGGAACATGTATTACGTAGTCGATGGGGGTTAATCTGTTGGGTTAACACGAGGTCCACTGGGTCTCATGTGCCCGAGCTCGCCAATTCACCGACCTACGTACGCTCCTATAAAAACGTGAAACAAGAACAATAAAAATAAATAATAACAATAAATTATTATTTTTATTAATGTTATGGTATTATTATTGTTGTTATAGTATTTTTTTTAATAGTATTATTATTATTATTATTATTATTATTATTATTACTATTGTTATATGTAATTGTAGCAACAAAAACATATATCGTAATGCGAATAATTGTTGAGTAATAATAAATAAAATATAAGCAATGATAACGACGATAGCGGTGGTAACAAAAATTGCATTAACATTAACAATAATTAAATTCAATTTAGAAAAAAAATATAATGATAATAACCATAACAATTATAATAATACTGATGGTCATAAAAATCGACAATTGTCTAAAGTACAACGATCGGAATAACAATAAATAATAACAATATCGATAACAATGGTATATATAATAAAGTAACGGTAAACAGTAGTCCTCGTCATGTTTCATCTTAAAATCACGAATAACTATTACATAAATCATAATAACGGTAAAACTGTCAAGTTAAAAAATACCATAATTATTGCTACGACGATATTTATAATAATAACAACAACAACAACAATAATAATAAACAAAATTAAAAAATAGTTATAATAATAAATAAAACTAAAAAAAATAGACATTTTATCTTATTAACTAAGTCCTACTAAATATAAGTTTAAAAAAAAGGAAAAATAAAATGACAAACGAAATATCAAATATTACCACGTACTTCAGCGTTCAGAAATAATAATAATTATTATTATTATTAGTATTGTAGTTGTTATTATCATGGTGATTATTACGTAAAGAGTACAATGATACAACGGACACAATGAAATTGAACTCGTCTCCGTTGCTCCCGGATGAACCGACCCCACTGCGAAGTTTCAAACGATTTATTTTTCTTATTTGTTGACCCATCGATTGACAGTGTAGAAAGAGCGGCCAGAGATTCGGAATATTCCTAACCCTTTTTCTTTCGTTCTCTCAGCCTCCCTCCCGCCCTCCCCCTCCCTCGCCCCCTGCATCTAATTATTCGTGTGCCCCGTCTCTCTCGTTGCGCACCCCGCAATAGAGGCTCGTCAATTCAGTGCGTTATATTACCGCGTTCGAAAAACTTCCACTCGTCTATCGTGCGCTTCAACTCTGGACGATCCTTTTCTCGCACGCGTACGCGCGCGCGCTTCAAGAATCCTTCGTCTCGACTCCGGCTCTTACTCCCCGCTGACTTTCGTTTCTTTAGTTTTCATTTGTTTATTTTTTCTTCTTATTTTTTCTTCTTTTTCTTCTTATTTTTTCTTCTTTTTCTTCTCTTTTTTTCTTCTTTTTTTTTCTTTTTTTTCGTTGGTCATCGATCGACCGATAACTCGGTATCATTGTTGCATGTAGACTTATTAGCGTACCGATATATACTCGTACAGTCCATTGCTCGCAATGCGAAAAACGTACGCTTTTCGAACGATCTTGACGAAGCCCCTGATTGAACGGGCTGAAATCATCAACTTGAATTTCAGTCAATTATTTCGAGTGATCTTATCCATCGTGATTCGAGGAGCGAAGATGAGAAGGAAAGCGAGGACATTTGATTTTTTTAGCTTTTAGAAAATTAGTTAAGAAAATTAGAATTTAGATTTAGTTAAAATAAAAAATTAGATATTAGTTTAGTTAAAAATTAGAAATTGGAAAATTAGTTTTAAAAAAATAGAAATTAGAAAATTAGTTTTAAAAAATTAGAAAGTAGAAAATTAGTTTTAAAAAATTAGAAATTAGAAAATTAGTTTTAAAAGATTAGAAAGTAGAAAATTAGTTTTAAAAAATTAGAAATTAGAAAATTAGTTTTAAAAAATTAGAAATTGAATTAGAAATAAAGTAGAATGAAAAAATTAGTTTTTTTTTCTTTCGTACGCGTAATTCGATAATATTGGCTCGAGGGGGCAATGGTCGTTTTCAGTAATGCATTTTTTTTTTTACGAATTTAACATCGATAGAAACGAGTAAATTTGCAGTGAAACTTGACAGTTTTCTTGACACTTTCCGATTCCTTGCCCCTAGGCACTTTCGCAATATGGGAATATCACTACAAGTTACTAGTATGGGAATATTACCACAAGTTCCTAGTAACTCGTTAAATAACTAAAAGATTTACGAACAAAGTTCGTCAAGCGGAACTGAGCTCAAGTCGAATTCAAAAAAATCGCAATTGTACATTGTCCGTTTCACGAAACGACGAAATGGGAAGAAACGCATTAAAGACTAGGGGAAGAGATCTAGAAAGAGACAGAAGCGGGAAATAAGTATCATAACTAGGCAAAAGGTCAATAGCACGGGAGAGCAACGTCGACGTTGTCGCGACAAATAATATCATAGACGAGGCGTCGGGTGTGTTATCAGTCCAAGAGGCGCGCATGCGCCAGAGGTCATGGGCAAGTTCGCGCCACGGATACTCACAGCCTTCCATCGTTCCGTACCCTTGGCACCAATAATTTCATATAATTAATCGCGCTCCAATAAGTCCGAAAGAAAAAAGATATCAATCTCCCCAATACTTCGCGCCTGAAAATCTCGCGCTGTCGGTTGTTTCCAGTATTCACTGGAAAGAAGCTCAACCCGGTCGGATTGTTGTTCTTCGGAAGCACTAGAGTTCGCAGGCTTTAACCCATATGTGCCCAACTTTTTTTTTCGTAAAAGTCTTTTTTTTTCGTAAAAACCTTTTTTTTTTCGTAAAAGCCTTTTTTTTCGTAAAAACTTTTTTTTTTTCGTAAAAGCCTTTTTTTCGTGAACGCTATTTTTTTCGTAAAAGCCTTTTTGTAAAAGACTTTTTTTTCAAAAGTCAAAAAAAATGGCGAAAATACTTTGACGTTTATTTTTTTTATGATGCCAAAATGTAAACAAAGCGAACAGTACCATTCAAAAATCAAATCTCAGTTTAAGGTCGACACAGATAATAAATAACCTACCGTTTTTAAAATGGGACGGTGAGCACATATAAGTCAAAGATACGTAACCTGGATCCGCGAGTTCCGTCAATTTTCGTAATTAGTTAGGTTTTCGGAAAACCTCACGCTTAAGGATTTCAATATGGCCGACCATCAGTGGTTTCTTCACCGGCTGTTAAGCAGCTCGAAGGTCAAGAGTTCACTTTACAGTTTTATCAGCAAGCCAATTTCGGAAGAACAAAAAATCAACGAATTTAAAAGGAAAAGAAATCCAATAGGGGTTGGTTCAAAACGATTTCAATTTTTTTACGTTTAATTAAATTTGAATTCAAATTTAATTTATCACAACATATTTGTAAATTGAAAATAACGGATGAAACTTTGAAGAGAAAAATCAAAGGTTTCTTTTTCCTCGGTTTTTACCGAACTAGAACGTTAAGGGGATAACGTTTAATTTCTGATCTGATTTCCAATGTAGCTGGATTCACGAATTTCGGACGAAATGTTCATTCAAATAAAACAATTTACAAAAATTTACAATTTAAATTGAAACTCGAATCATTGGGTTAACTGCGTTCATTAATGATTCAATGACGAAATGTTCATTTAAATAAAATAATTTACAAACATTTACAATTTAAATTGAAACTCGAATCGTTGGGTTAACTTCGTTAATTAATTATTAAAGTATTACTGTTGTTTAAGTCCATTTTCATAAGGATGCAATAAAAAGTGGCTGCGAGTGTTGAAAAGTATTCAAATCAGTATTTTTCCAACCAAAACAGTCTCCCACGACTTAACCTCTACAGTAAAACACGCAAGTATATAATATACGAGTATGACACGTAAAAATAATCCAATAATAAAAACCAAATGGATTCTATGACACTTCGTGTCGTTATTATCAACATGGCATTTGGTATTATTCTACTTGCCGCAAGTGGAATAATACCGAATAATAACATAAACTTTTTCGCGCGTTCTTCATTGCTTCCACTGATCTATCGATCTCAATTGAAAACACTTGATTTCGTTCGCGCCATAAGAGAGTGCTGTACAGTAGTATCCAACGCGAAAGAACAGGGAGAAAAAAAAGGAGAACCCATCGATAAGACGACGACGTCGACGACAAATTTTTCCACCAACCAATGAATGTTTCGTTTAACGAAATTGCCTCGACGACCAAAACCTTGGCGTTTCGAATTTCTTTTTTTATTTGAAAAATATGGTTTTTTTCTTTTTTTTTTGAGAGAGAATGCACTTTGCTGAGACACAACAAGAGTTTGTTTGGGTTTACGTTTTTTTTTCTTCTTTTTTTTCGTACTTTCCCGCGTTTGATTAATCGTCGTGAAATTCGTGTCGCCACGGATGATTGATTCTTTGTTCTTTTTTTTTCGACCCCTCGCACTGCGCCGCGCAAACACAAGTGTCCGGATTCAAGGGACGCAAATTTTTCTCAAACCCGATCGATCGTTGATGAGCCATAAAAAAGTGTGACGTATTTCCTCGTGACGTGGACATATGGTCGTACGTCACGAAAACGAGGCTTATTGAGTAATAGATATTAACAACAAAATATTGCGAATAATGATAAGTCAATCGGAATGTAATTTCGCGAGTGAAAATTCAAAGTCGAATAATCGGGGTTCTCTCGATGATAAATTTACGAGTTTTTTGTCCTTCATAAATTAATAATCATAAATATTTCCATTCTCAAAATAATTTACGTAATTTTACGTACGCGTGACTTTTTTAAAAAATTCGTAATTTCTTCTCTCTCTTATATTTGTTAACGACAGCGATAAATTTATGAGAACGAAAATCGAGGAATTCATGTGATTTTAATTAAAATCAATTATTATTCCTGTGAGAATCATCTCGAGTTTTTGTGTCGCGAATGAAAACACCTTTTCGCGATTCCGAATGGTTTATTAAACCCGGATGCAGTGAATCTCAATCAACTGCAATTAATGCGTCTTGAATGATTTTGAACGTCATTAATAATCTTTAATTTCGATTCATTTTTTTTTCCTCGCGATAATATTCTCCCCACTTTTTTTCTTAAAGCTTTTTAAATTCTGACTGATTTTTTTATTTCATCCATTAAAATCGTTCTCCGATGAATGATCGAATGATGCAGATGCAGAGAGTATGTAACAGCCGAGTGATTTCTCGAGCTGCGTGTATGTAGAAATCTGTGTTGGTACGTCATTCGCAGCAGACGAGTTCTAGAAAGAACTCTGATCGATATCAATCATGCCTGTGTGTGTTTCTATATCTATATCTTACATTCGATGAAAGCCTCACCATTACTTATTATAGCAAGTATTTCAAAAGAAATTCTTCGTAATCTATAGCACACCTGGGGTTACTGCGTTTCAGAAATCCCGGACGTGGTACTTCACTCGACATGATTGGTGCTCCCATTTATTATTGTTATCAATTTTCATTTTTTTAATCTTAATTTTTCTTCCCATCATTATTATTATTTTTTAAAATATTTTTTAATTTTTTGATATATTAATAATAATAATAACAATAACAATAATAATTGTTGATAGTTTTTCGATCGTTTTCATATTATTTTAAAAAATTATTCTTTTTTTGAATTGTTGTTGTTATTATTAATATTACTATTAATATTAAAATTGACGAAACTGTCGTTCTTCTGTCGTCTTTTTATTGCAACGAAATTACAGAAGAAATTGAATTTTCGTAAATTTGCACACATTTTCTCCAAGAAGCTCAAAATATTAGGTGTAGTAAAAAGAAGTCCATAATTTTTTCGAACAGTATCCCGCGATGTACAAGTCCAATCGGGTCACACTAGATGCCGCTGGAAACATGAGATTTCGTACTAACCAAAGTTTAGCGACGTTTTTGTGATTGGTTGACTCGGTTTGTCATTGATTTCATCCCAAAAATTAATGGATTACTTTTTACTACGCCTGATAATAACGTAAATCGAAAGCGCGATTATACACGGGAAAGAGATTTGATATTTTGTTTTGGTTTGTTTGGTTCGCAGACGCGTGTCTGCGTTGTCAGGCGGAGAGCAAGAAGGACTTTTACGGTCGTCAGGACTGCGTAGTCGTATGGGGCGAGTGCAATCACTCGTTTCATTATTGCTGCATGTCCCTGTGGGTGAAACAGAACAACCGTTGTCCCCTTTGCCAGCAAGAGTGGTCGATCCAACGTATGGGCAAGTAGAGCCGCCAGAGTTGGAGAACCAGCGAGAGCCATACGCCGAGATAACAAACCCAAACAAAACGGGAACATCCGGACAACGGGAGGAAGCCGAACGATAATTGTTTTCAAGGTCATCGAGACTTTGAAGGACGAAACTTCCAATTTTGTATATTTTATCGTGCGTCTTTACAAGAAAATATACTAAAAAAAAGAAAAATTCTAGAATCTGATGTACACGAGAAGAAAAACGCACGATTGAAATAAAGAAACGAGGAATTTATTTTCGTTCGGCGTTTGAACTGGGACGACTATTTTTTTTTATTATTATTTTTTTTTATTATTGTTGTTCCATCCCGTACACCTTTCGGTTTTTACGGTCCCCTCCTCTCCTCTCGGTTTCTTCCTGTTTTTCTCCCCACCTTGTTTTTCCTCCCATTCCCCCACCTTGATTCCTCCTTGTCCCCCCCTTGCGGCCACAGTCGACTTACCCCCTCTCTGTACCGTATTCACCGTGCCATTTCTGGCACGGGCATAGGGAAACTGCGGAAAACCCATGCCAGTACAGCCGGTCCCAAGTTCACCTCCCGGCAGC
>JAPYZJ010001372.1:0-46557 GCA_030522765.1 Ophioninae sp. B BG-2022a | reverse complement strand
TCATCTGTCGGGAGACAGATGCGAATTGAGCCGATCATGCCTCTCTCTCCTCCCTTCAGCGCTATAGCTTGCGGAACGGGACATGCGCGTCAACTTTTTCGTGCATGCACCCCGTAGTAACGAGTTATTAGACGTTGTCACGTAAAAAAATTGTTATCTCTGATGTAGGATATTGAGGATATGCTATTTTTTTCCATTAGTCTGGATACCCGGTACTTCCATCCACGGGACTCGGCCAAGTACGAATTTTCAATCCCCAAAGCTGTGTGATCAATGGCCAAGTGGCTGGCGAAAACGTGAACATTGGACCCTACGAAATGTGGGCAAAGACTGACATCCAGGTTCTGAAACTGAAGGACATCGATTACGACGTAAACTTCGAGAAGTGTGAAAACAATACCAACTCTCGGAAAGGTGAGTTTATATGGAATCAAAAAGTCCAATTTGGATTTACCAAGATTTGATTCGATTCAACGAGTCCTAATTGGATTAACTGCGAGGTGGACTTACCAAATCCTGATTGGATTTAGCACGGCTTGATAGGATTCATGATGTCTCGAATGAATTTAGTAACTCCCGGCAAGATTCTTCAAGCTACTATTGAATTGACTAAGGTCCAGGTGGATTCAGAAAGCCCAACAAGATTCATCAAATCCTAATATCTGATTTATAAAATTCCAATGTCCGATTCATGAAATTCCAATATCCAATTCAACAAGTTCCAATTGGATTCCAGCAAGATTCCCAAGCTTCAATAAGTTCAACGAAGTCCCTAGTGGATTTACCGAGCTTCAATAAGTTCAACGAAGTCCCTATTGGATTCACCATTCCCCAGTTGGATTCACCATCCCCCAATTGGATTCATCATTCCCCAATTGGATTCATCATTTCCCAATTGGATTCACCATTCCCCATTCCCCAACTGGAATCACCATTCCCCAATTGGATTTACCATTCCCCGACTGGATTCACTATTCCCCAACTGGATTCACCATTCCCCAACTGGATTCACCATTCCCCAACTGAATTCACCAACTCCCAAATCCACCAAACCAGTCCACTTTCCTGCTGAAAATTAGCCAATTTCTTTCAACCGATCTTAAAAACTCGTTATCCGCAGGAAAGCTGAACGTAGCGGAGGATCAGTCAACGTCGTACATATTCATCCAGGACATCGACGAACCCTACAAATATCGTGATTTCGTCAACAAGAGCGGCAGCAGTTTTCCGCTCGTTCGTGTTCTCGTGTACAACGAGAATTACAAGAGCGACGAACCCGCGTCGGTTCTGATCATGAAAGCCAAGGATTCGACGATGAAGTACAACGTTAACGGAACGATTTTCAATTCTGGCCTCGATGCTTTCACACCGACGACATACGAGATAGAAGTTAACGGCAAAATCGTAAAGTCTTACGAATTTCAACCTGGTGGCGTTTACACGATATTGGTACAAATGAGGAACGACACTGTCGAAATTCATCCAGTCGTAGTGACGGAACCTAATAGAATCCACATGCTTTGGCTGATACCTCAATACATAATAATCACGATGGGCGAAGTGATGTTTTCGGTGACCGGTTTGGAATTCGCTTTCACCCAAGCTCCTACGAGTATGAAGTCCCTGTTGCAAGCTGGCTGGCTATTAACGGTTGCCTTTGGAAATCTGATCGTCGTTATCATTGCGGAAATCAAATTCTTCGACAAACAGGTTAGTCGTTCATTATCAATTTTCGTCGCATCCGGTAACTTGAAAAACTCGAAAATCCACGTAGCCAGAAGTTGTTTTCTAAAAAGCACACTTGTAGAATTTTTTTTACAATTTTCATGTTTTCCAATTTCCGATTTGGAGAAAATCGGGAAAAATGAGAAATATTAATATTATTCGTTTCCCAATATTGATGTATTTCTATTGATTGATTACGATATTGATTAATATTGTTCCCAACCCAAACAAACCCAAACAAGCCATCGTAGATCGTAATCGCGTAAAATCAGTGTTCAATAGAGAAAAAGCCTTCCGTTTCGTTTCACTGGTTGATATAGATTTCGTATTCGAAAAACAAGACGAAAGTAAGAAAATTACGTTCCGTTTCAGACATATGCAAAACTTTTGATGAATTTTGAAAAATTGATGAAAAATATTTCCACGCAACTCCGGCAGACAAAATTACAAGGGTTAAAGGCGAAGTCCCTTAAGCCCTTTTCACTTCCGGAAAACACGAATTCATGAGACGCGTTTCTAAAGCCAACCCAAGAAATTTCGTTGCGTCGTAACGATGCAAACTTCGAATCCATATATCATGGCCTATACCTTCATAATTCCTAATTAATTTTCAATTTTCCCATTTTTCCCATTTTTCCAATTTTAATCACGTTTTATGTTCTTTCGAGCAGTCCAGCGAGTTTTTCCTCTTCGCCGGTCTCATGATCGTCGACATGGTGATTTTCGCGATAATGGCGAAATTCTACAAATACGCGGACTTGTCCGAGCCCGAGCCAATAATCGAGATGTGTCATCCAATCGAAGCTCACGTTGCTCACGTGAATCCAGCGCTGGAAACTCTGGACATGAAACTCTAGTCGCGCCCTCATCAATCTGGAACGAAGAAAACAACATTTAAGGGAAACGGTCATTCCGATTGCGCACGGTTCGACGTTCGTACGCGAAGAAAAAAAAATATATCGTGAAAATCATTTTGTACTTCGGGTATAAGAACACTGTAAATAATTCCTATTGGCACATACGGATTGATCCTTTGACAAAGTAGTGCCAATTTTCCCGTCGAAAATGATAATTCGTTGGATTTATCCTCCAATATCAGTATTTGATCCGGAAGTCAATTCAGACCGTTCCGATACAACGGATCGACCATCCTGAAAATAAAATCCGATTTTAGCTTTAAATGGATTCAAATTGATTTGATTCAAAAATCAAATCCTCGACGACTTCATTTTTTCCAAAATTTCTCAATTTCGCAATTTCCCTGCGATGTAAGTCTTTAAAGGAAATCGGAGATTCCCGGCTTCGATCTTTTACCAGAATCGTCGCAATTCTCCAGGCACGAAAAGTCACTCGATGTCAATCTGCACAAAAAAAAGAACCACGCAGCCCAGCTTAAATTGTACATAAAATACTGTTTCTTTTCTTAAGTTAATTGTTTTTTTTTAAATATATATATTAAAAAAAAGAAAAAGATGGAATACTTCGTCGTTTTTTCACAATTTTTACTGTTGTTTTTTTTTTATTTATTTATTATTGTACCAGTTCTCTACGAATTTTCTTACACGTTACGTCCCTCTCGTCGCATTACCGAAATAACAGACGTGCCAACTAAATCTAGGGAATACCACATTTATCATTGAATTGCAGATGACTCGATACAACCTTGTATGAGTGTTCAATCAATCAGTATCATTTCTTTTTTGCTTCTCGATCTAAAAGTCATGTAAGATTTATTCGTTATTTTTTTTTGTTTTTTTTTTTTCATTTTTTCGTTATCTCGTCTACAAAGCGTCGATTGGCTAAATGCTAATTCCGCACTAGCAGTGCGACGGTGCTATCGTACTGGCAATCGTTCGAATTTTTTTCGTTAATTTCGTTAATCGAATTTCGAGTTTTTTTGTTTTTGTTTTTCTTCAACTCTCGTTCGCTAAAATCGTTCGTAAATTTGTCTGCGTTACGTATCTTACAGGCCGTTCTCTTTTTCTCAGCCTGTTCGCTCTCTCTCTCTTCCCCCCCCCTTCCACCCTTTTCTTCTCCCTCTCTTGTTTCTAGTATTTAGTGCAACGAATAAATCGGGAGTCGTTGAGAGAACACGAAGAAGCGGTGCATCATGAAATCTTGCAAACGGGCTTATCGTCGTCTGAACTTGGATTTGTCGGTGGACTTCTTCTGAAACACGCGGATACAGAGGAATTGTCAAAAAAAAAAACATTTGTTTTTCGTAAACGATCGATTTTAGAATTTTACAAAAATATTTTAGAATCTAGTATTCTGAGAATAGCAATTTTACAAAAATATTTTAGAATCTAGTATTCTGAGAAAAGCGATTTTACAAAAATATTTTAGAATTTAGTATTCTGAGAAAAGCAATTTTACAAAAATATTTTGGAATCTAGTATTCTGAGAAAAGCAATTTTACAAAAATATTTTAGAATCTAGTATTCTGAGAAAAGCAATTTTACAAAAATATTTTAGAATCTAATATTCTGAGAAAAGCAATTTTACAAAAATATTTTAGAATCTAGTATTCAGAGAAAAGCTATTTTACAAAAATATTTTAGAATCTAGTATTTTAAGAAAAGCAATTTTACAAAGGAATTTTACAAACATCAGTTTTTTCGAAACTGTGACGACGATATTTCAGAAACTACTGCACCGATCTTGGCCAAATGTATACAGGAGCTTTAATATGTTACAAGTCAGCGATTGAACTAGGATTATCATGATTGCTTCGATAGTTTTTTTTCTACAAGCGAAAAACTTGAGAAAAAATCGGTAAAAAAAAAGAGTGTAATTTCCAAAAGTGTATAAAAAAGTCAATTTTTGTGATTCAGAATTCACTCTAGTTCAATCGGTAGACTTAAATATGAAGATTAAAATGCCGTTTGGTTTTTTGATTTCAGATAAGCAGAACAGCCGCAATCTTGGCTGTCAAGCACGTCTTTTACTTGATGTCTTCCTGTCAGCCATTTTGACTTAAAAAAATGTGTAAAGCTTATTTAAATATTAATAAAGATAATGCAAAAAAAAATAAGATTGATTCTTTCTATGGTTTGCCCGTAAAAAAATTATTGAAAAAATCGTAAAAAAAAAACAGCCGAAAACCTAGAGGACTGTGTTAAAAAAACCTTTAAATTTAATTTTTCGAAGTATCACGTTATTTGTTGATAAAAACCGATGAAAAAATGTACCGATTATGTATTTACCGTTTGAGCGGTTACAATTTTGCCGTAAACGCGTCGAGCGGTGGTGAGAGCGCTGGTAGCGACATGAACGGCTCCGGTGACCAAGGATTCCGGCAAAATATGTAAAGGATCAACATCATTGAAGACCATCTCATCGATCATTCTGGTGTTCCGCATGGTCGACCAAGGTCCAAATTTGTCGGCTCTATCATCGGTCGGTGAATAGCCCATTCCCCTAGCAGAGCTCGGTTTCCGGAATCCGTTTTTTTTTTGTTTCGAAGTTACCGGTATTTCGGCTGGGTTATCATCGTTATCGGGAGATTTCGTTGGAGAGGCGGAGGGATTCGATCGTCTCGTATCTCCGAGGCCTTTGCTAACGTTTACGTCGACGAAGATACGAGCACCGGAAGGACTTCCGGAAGTGTACGAAAAGTCCTTACGTTCGTTTCCGGTCGTATGGGAATGAAAGCTCTGAGTAGATTCGTAAAAAGGATCGTTGGTTTCTTTCCGAGGCTTTTCGTCGCGGTTTGGCGTTTCTCTCTCGCTTTTCGAATCATCCGGTTTAGCAACGTCATCATCGATGGAAAGTTTCTCTTGTATGTTAATTTTCGTCGATCCTGGCAATTCATCAGCAACGAAAGAATAGGATCCATCCGTACGTTTGACACAAACGATATCTGGAATATCTTCGATATCGCTGTTATCGTCTATTCTCTCGCGATTCAACGAATCCAAAACGTTGTCACGAGAATCCTCGCTGCGAACGTTTCTGTTCGAATTTGATAAATATTCGAAATATTTATTTTCTCCGTCTACGCGAATGGGAAGTCCACGTGACGGAGGCTCCGACAAAATTTCGAAACTCGACGAGTCGCAATTGACGTCCTGATCGTCCATTTGTTCAGCTTTTTCATCCGATTTTGGGAAAATCCTTGAATCGTTATTTTCGTCGAGTCGGTAGGATCGATCGGTATGTTTAACTAATACGAGATCGGTGAGATCTTCGATATCGCTGTTGTCGTGTATTCTATAAACGTCGAAAGAACTCGATATCCCGTCACGAGCTTGATCGCTGTAAACGTTTCCGTTGTAATTCGTGTGATACGTTGAATCACCGTCCATACGAATAGAGACCGGTCGTGACGGTGGTGGTTCTGATAAGAGCTCGAAACTCGAAGAGTCACGATCGGCATCCGGATCATCCATTTGTTCAACTGTTTTATCACTCTTAACGAAATCTCTCGAATCGTTGATCTCGTCGACTCGATCGTACGGACGATCGATCATCATGTCGAAACTACTGCTCATCGGGCGTCTGTATTCCGAAGTTTGGCTCAGGTCTACTATAATGCTTTCGTCGCTGTCGGAAAAGCCGCAAAATTCGTTTTCACGCTCGGTTCGAGAATCGAGACTTCCGGTTACCGAGCAACGGAAAATCTCGTCTTTGATCATCGGTGATCGTTCGTCATCCGTCGGTGAATTACCCATTCGAAGCTTGATGATCGAAACTTCCGGAACGTTTCGCGAACCTTTCGAATCCTCGTCGTATTTATTCACCCGTGACTTCCCGGACGATCCGTTCTGACAGCGCTCTCTCGGCGATCGAGAAAAATATTCGTCCGGTTTTCTCGACAATTCTTCGTGAGATCGTGAAATATCCTTGGAACAAAACCAGGATAACTTGGAGTTCGAACAACTTCGCTTGCCAAGATTCTTCTTAGCTCGCTGCTGCTTTTTACCGTTACGATAACGATTACATGATTTCTCGTAACAGCAATCGTCGCTTCTTTGAACGCGTTTCTTTTGACGCAACGCTTCGAAAACTGTTCGCGTAACTCGCCTCGATACTTCAGTCACGATTTCGTCCTTCATCTGGAAACAATTATGCGACCGATATTCAGATGTTGAATAAGTTCTCGTAAACGAAAAAAAAAATTAAGTTAAAATTATATAATTAAAGAAAGTTAAAATAATCAAGTTTAAATATTAAAATTAAAAATAATAATATTAAAAATGACAAAATAAAAGTAGTTAAAATGTATTATAAAAGAAATAGTTATGTTCAACATGCGAACAATTCGAAATATTTACGTAATAAAAATGATAAAATAAAAATAATTAGAATTAAAACAATAAAGTTAAAAAAGTAAAAATAATAAAGTTTCAAAAATCAGTTAACAATACTGCAAGCTTAGCTGGAGTTTGGAACGATTCTTTATGAAGTAACGTCTCCAAATCTTCGTCTTGAAAATCTTTCGGAACGGCGAAGCATTTTTTACATTAAAAAAAAAAAAAGAAAAACAATTAACCCCTTCGTCCTTACCCTTTGCATATAAGACGTAAACCATTTCGGTGGGGTATCATCGAGACCACAACTGGCGACGCGCTGACCGACGCGCTTGAGCTTCGGGTATTCCATGCCACTTTTGTATCCTTGATAAACAACCAAGTTGAAACAGTCGGTTGGAAAGGACGAACTCTTTGCACGTTGAGCCGCGATTCTCAGCGCTTCGTCAAACTCGCACTGGGACTCGATCGGTATAATGTCATCTTCGCTGTCCACGTAAGTCACCAAATCCCCCGGCGAAGCTCCGGACAGCCCTAACTGAAGCAAATCCAATTTTATTTCAACGATACGTGTCTACTAGAAATAACTTTCATTCAGAGACTTTTGGTAGCGTTGCCAAAAATATCGCTGTGATTCGTGCTTTGTATCGACTCGACTACGGCTACTATTTTTGAATATACTGGATACGGATGGATAAACACCTGTGCTTTTATATCTTCATAACCTATAACGTCGATGTGTTATAATAATAATGTGAACGATAACGGCGTCGATAAGGATAATAATAATTATAAATGATCATGCTCATAAATAAGAATTCTTGATATTGTATTTATTCTTTTTTTTTTTAATGAAATTAAATAAATTGAAGAAAAATCAAGTTTTCAATAATTGGGGTAAACTGCGAGAGAATAAATTCAATTTATTCATGATTAATTCTATTCATTGAATTTACTCTAATTTTTCCATAATTTTATCTGTAATTTTGTCGTTACCCAAACAAACTCTATTTTCATTTAATTTATTATTAAAATATTATAAAATAATTTATTATAAAATATATAAGATTATTTATTGTACAGTCTATTTAGTAATTAAATATTATTTAATTAAACTCTATTTTAATTAAATGTATTGTAAAGATATTTTCAAAGTAATAGAGTCTTCACCATTTTTTAATTTCACTTTTCTACATTTTACTTTAATATCATTTTATTTTGTTAACTCATTTTATTAATAACTGTTTATATAGTTTATCGAAATGATAAAATATAAAAGTTACATGGTTCAATTAGTGAAAATAGCTCGACATAATTTAATGCTGTTCAAGGTGAAATCAAAATTCAACACGATGATGGATAACTACGATTTCAACTTGAATAATAATGAATTTTACTGAATTGTTATCAGAGATTGGAATATATAACTTTTGCGATTTTTTATTTCACCGAAGTGAATAAAATATTGTGGATGAAACTGACAACAAAAACATGACATTTTTTACAATTAATTAAATTCATAAATAAGAAAAAGCTGACGAAAAAGTGTGTAAAAATTATATTATATTGAAGTCTATATTACGTTCGGAAAATTTTGTTTTATTTCGTAAAATTAATGATGAATATTAATTGTTTATTTTACTTTTGTTTTGTTTGTTCAAATTAAGTTTTTTCTGCCTGTATCGCCGTTTTCGAAAAGTTTGTTCAACTGTGAAGTATATTTTTATATTTATATTATATTTATATTATATATATATAAATATAATAATATAATATATATAAATAATAATAATAATATATAAAAAATATAAATATATAATATTATATATTTATATTTTAAAATATATATAAATATATTTTCAATATTATAGTTAACTAACTAATAATATAGAGACTAATAAACTAATATTTAACTAAATATATTTATAGTTAAACAAACTTTCCGATATTGTCTATATATATATATGTGAGATAAAAATCGTTTATACATATATATACAGACGATTGCATTGCAAGCCGTACATCAAGCTGCGTTCCGCTCAGCTTCGATCGGATGCCTTACGTCAACTAGTTATGATTATTATTACTATTTTCTACTTCGAGGAATATAAAAAAAACAGTGGCTAACTACGGTTCCACGCACGCACAAACATTCCGAGCTCAAAAATGGTACGACTTGTATAACCGTTGGCGTAAACAAAACAAAAAGGGGAAAAAAAAAACACAAGCGTTTGGAAAGTCGTCATCGATGATGCGTACTTACCAAGGAGTGTCTGAACGTTTCCCAGTCACATTCGTTCGATCTCCCGATAATGGATGCCCCGTCATTACGAAATTCACAATTTTCGGGATTCCAAATTTTCCACCCAACCGAAAATATATAACCCGCTGGCTTTTCGCCAGTAGCACAATTGTGCGTCACGGAATCCTCCGACGACATTATCGCTAGCTACGAGGCGACTGCGCTTACTTCAACTTTTCGCGTCGATCTGATAATGCGCACGCGCGCGGCCGCGACGAACAACCGAGGCGAAAAATTGCGTCGCGTTGATTTTTTTTTTCTTCTTTTTGTTCGAAAGAGAAAACGAGACTCGACGAAACGTTAAGAATTTATATCGGAAACGAGAAAATAATAAACAATCGTGATGCTCAATAGCGCGTCGTTGTGAGATGATCGAGACTGCGCAGAAGCGTACTATTTTGACGTTTCGTTGGCCGATGGAGGGGGAAGGTGCAAACAAACGAAAACTACGAAAGTATCATCGAGCGCCGCGCCGCGGCGATTATTTTTTTATGTTTTTTTTTTGTATGTATGAATTTTCTTTGTATGCATGTATTTTTGACGTGCCGTATCGTGATCTTCGATACAGAGATTTCACACCTTTCGATAAGATTTTTTTTTATTCGTGCTGCAACGAGCTGGTGAAGAAATCGGAATTTGATGTCGCGCTTTGCCGCTCGTGGCGCTAGTTGTTCTGTGAGAATCTCGGGTAGATATACACAGGATTTCGAAACAGTCAAGGCCACCTTTGTTTTGCATTTTATAACTTTACTTTTTGGATTTCTTGTATACTCGACATAACATTGGGCGTTCTTTCGCCATTTTCGTATTTTGGAAAATCGCATGCAGGACTGACAAATAGTAATCTCATCATTTTGCGGGCTTCTCGGAAACATAAACCCAAACAAATCGTACTTTCCATACGTACCTTCATGATTGTTTCGTGACGCACGTATATTTTCCACTTGTGATATTTCGTTACTACTTTAAAGCGAAGAAATATTTCATACGAAATGTTATATCGTACGTTTATGCAAAAGTATATCCGAACCGTCGATTTCGAGCTGTGTGCTTCCGCGATGAGTAAATATCCCACAGAATAACTAGCGCCACCTGCAAACGAGAAATAGAAGTAAACGGCGCATGCGACGATTATGCGCGCGCATAATCGCGCGTCTGACAGCTATCAAGCGCGAAATTCAAAAATTTGCATTACGGTCACGCTCGAGTATCACTTTGTTTTTTATTACACACAAATACGTATTTTTAGAATATTTAATTTCGATTATATCGCTTTTTTGTGTCGCCGTGCCAACCGTAACTGTATTCAAGGCGAAGCTGTGTAGGTGGCGTTTTCCAGTCGTGACACAATTGTACCTCGATATCTCAAAATTTGTGAAAGTAGAAAAGCGATTAAAAAACACTAGCACTCGATCTTTTCTATCCTGAAGATATTTCTATTCTAATCTTGAAGAAAAAAAACGTGTTTTAATGGAAACGTCCAAAAAGGTCTAAGAAAACAACAAGCAAGGTGAAATATCGATGGAGATCGTTACGACCGAAGGCATGAGAGCGAAAGTTACCTGGATCAATTTGAAAAACAATTGATTCACATTGGCATTTCCTAAAACGTGAAATTCGTCATTGAAATCTCCAAGATATCAGATTTGTGATTGAAATCGTCATTAAGATTCCCAGATATCAAATTTGTCATTAAAATCGTTATTAAGATTCCTAGATATCGAATTCGTCATTAAAATCGTTATTAAGATTCCCAGATATCAGATTTGCCATTAAAATCGTTACTAAGATTCCCCAGCTATGAGATACGTCATTGATATCTACAGAGGTCAGATTCGTCATTAAAATCGTCATAGAGGACCCCAGAGGTAATATTCATCCCCGGCATCACTATAGAAATACCCGGAAGTCAAATTAAGTTTCGAGATCTCCAGAGGTGAGATTTATCGTTAAAACCTATACCGCTTACTACTTCCGCTACTTTCTCATTCCTGTTCTTTCCTTCAGCCCTTTTGCCACAATGGTACAGCAATTTCATCCAAAAAATGCTGTCGACTGAAAAATGCCAGTTTTGTGCATTTCGCGTTCGAAGAGCGAGGCTGAAAAGCAGCGAGAGTTTGAGTCTCGCATTCGCCAGCTGAAGGATCATTGCTCGTGGGACGAAAGTTCGACGGAGATTGGTGTTCGTCGAGGAAAGGCGCTTCGTCTCTTAACAATCCTATTGCGAGAACGCAACGGCGTCCGATGGGAGGAATCGACGATTCGTGACTTGGTATCCTGCGCCATCAGGATCGTATCGTACTACGAAGACGTTCTCCAATGGTCCGGCGTTTGTTCCTGGAGATGTCGTCGCGAATACAAAATAGCATTGGCCCGTTGCATCGACTTGGCGACTTCCGAATTGCCAGGTCTGGTAGTCCTCATGATCAAGGTCATCGGTGAGCAAGCGCTCTGGAGGCGAGAACATCTCTGCTGGGAATTGTCACGCGGCTTGTTGGATCGTCCCAACCAAGGCGAGGCTTTGATAAAAGCGCTTCTGGATCGTGTCCAAAGTCCGGAAACAAGACTGGAGACCGCAAAATCCATTATTAGACTTCTCTGCAAAATCCTTGAAGTCTACGCATGGCCGAAGACTCCTGGGAGCCTCGCAACGATCCAAAGACTTCTTAAGCTCTATCGCACGAGTCTTGAAGCTGGTAAGGAGTTCTTACGAATTCTGAAAAGGTTTTTCGAACTGTTAGAGTCGGATATAGGAAAGTTTGAAGCGCGGATGAAGAAAAAACTTTGCTTTGAAAATAAGTCTAATAACTGCTGAGTTTTATTAGAAAAAATTCCTTCTGTCAAATGTGGGAGAATCTAAAGACAAGATTAGACGAATTCCTTTGAAGAAGCCGTGTTCAATGTTCTTCAAAGCGAGGCTGAATAATTTCATTTCGCAATCGATTTTTTTGAAGCTCAAATTCAAAAACAACGTTTCACAGTGCATTTAGTAATCAAAGCGGAGTAGAATTGTACCAGATGATATGGGTGCCCAAGAATAGCTGGAATGTTTGAACGAATTTTCAAAGATCAATCATTTTGAAGGTAAATCATCATCATTACGTAAATCATCATCAATATGAATTCTATGGAGTCTGTACCTCGTTGTTTGGGTTTGTTTTGAGCTAACGTAACCTCTTCCGTTACGTATCGAAAAACGCAACCAACTGTAAAAAAACTTTAAAAAAACTCGAAAATTTTTTAGGTTATCTCGATTTTCTAAATGTCGTAATTAGCAGCCACGAATGCGTAAGAGCATGTCCACAATTGGGAAACACACAAGCTTAATGGGTTATCTTTGGATTATTCCAATTCTTATCAACAAGAGTCAAACAAAAACCAAAAATGTACAGAAAAGTTTGTCGTACCTAATGCGTCGAACTGGTACATAAAGAATGAATGTTTTTCGATCGCAGCGCAGTGGTCTTCACTGCGAAGAGGATTTGAAGTCTGCATTCGTCACGCAGTGAAAAATCTTGACAACGAGCACATCCTTGTGGTGATTCATCGGATATGTTCCTGGTTGATCAACG
Source organism: Ophioninae sp. B BG-2022a (assembly GCA_030522765.1). Taxonomy (NCBI): domain Eukaryota; kingdom Metazoa; phylum Arthropoda; class Insecta; order Hymenoptera; family Ichneumonidae; species Ophioninae sp. B BG-2022a. The sequence goes on along the minus strand of JAPYZJ010001372.1, from coordinate 33,706 downwards.
ACAAGGTTTCCGCCACCGGTATCCTCAATTTTGGAGGAATCCTCGAATACGCTGCTTATACCCATGATACCCGGCTCTACAAGGACACCCTGGACTCTCGCATACTTCCGATCCTCATGCGTATGATAGCTTCCAAAGATCGTCTCGTCAGTCTGCTCGGCAACCGCGTGATTCATCGTCTTCTGGATCGTCGCGACAATCGTGCTCACTTTGACACACCTAAGATCTTCTTCCAGGACACCAGCCTTGATCTGGAGGTAAAGTTCAGTCTTGGCGGTGTTTGGGTTTGTTTGGATGAAGCTTGTATTCTTCGTTTGGGTTTGTTCGGGTTAAGCTTGTATTCTTTTTTTGGGTTTGTTCGGGTTAAGCTTGTATTTGTTGTTTGGGTTTGTTTGGGTTGAGCTTGTTAGTTGGGGTTTGTTTGGATTAAACTTGTTTGTTTGGGTTTGTTCAAGGTGAGCTTACATTCTTCGTTTGGGTTTGTTCGGGTCGAGCTTGTATTCTTCGTTTGGGTTTGTTCGGGTTACGCTTGTATTCTTTGTTCGGGTTTGTTTAGATTAAGCTGTCCCCCTTGTTTGGGTTTGTTTGCATTGAATTCCTTGTGTATCAGTCCAAACAGTATCAAATTCAAAAATGGCACTTGAAAATGCCAGCGCAATCATTTTCGAATTCGGAGTGCAATATCGTACAAACTGGCATCTAAAAAGGATTCTCCAAAAACAGCACCCGAATGGTACCCCAAAATTCATACGTCACAAATGCCAACGCAAACATTTTCAAAGCTAAAGAAATCATTTTATAACCCAATTGTGATTGAAAATTCTTTAAAAACCGACAGGAGTAAAAAAAAGAGCGTTTTTCATAATAACCAGAGATGTATTGATTCTCAAGGTGGCCCGTTGCGACAAGGAAGACAAATATTTTCTCCAGGCGAATCGTGAGATTCTCCACGATAGTCTGATACGTGGATTGATGCGGCACTGTTCGGTTCGTATGAATCTCGAGGCTGTCTATCGAACGGTTTGTTTGATAGCTGTCGAAGTACCGTGCGGTTTCACCGCCGCCGCAATCGTTTGCCTCGTCATGAACGTTCAGAACTTGACCCTGCAACGAGAAGATACGTCACGCTACGTTTCTTATCATCTTCACGCCACCGTAATGGCAGTCATGAGTTTGCTCTGCTGGATACACGAAGCGAAGATTTTTTATTCTTACGTGAACGAGATTATGGGTAGGAGAGCAGAATCAGCGCCGCATCTGAATCCACCGATCAAATCTACCTACAGCTTCGCCCTTCATCACGTACTCTGGAACAAACCCGAACTCTTCTTCGTCGATTGGGAGGCACGATACGGTCTGTGGAAGTGCTTCAGAACGCGTGAGGAACGGCGAAGCGATAACGATGAATCGGACACGAGTGATCACTCGGATTGATCTCGGTTGATATTCTAATTGGGTATTATCGGGGTACCATTTTTAGGATACTACTTTTGAGGTACCGTTTCAAAAGGTACTGCGAATTGACTGGATCCTGAAAGTGGAAAATGGTACCATGAAAACGGTAGCCCAAAAATGGTACCTCAAAAATGGCACCCAAAATGGTACCTTCAAAATAGTATTTCAGAAATAACACCCGAAAGTGTCACCTTGAAAATGGTACCTTTAAAATGGTATCCCAAAAATGGTACCTCAAAAATGGCACCCAAAATGGTACCTTCAAAATAGTATTTCAGAAATGGCATCCAAACATATCACCTTGAAAATGGCACCTTTAAAATGGTAGCCCAAAAATGGTACCTCAAAAATGGCACCCAAAATGGTACCTTCAAAATAGTATTTCAGAAATGGCACCCAAACGTCACCTTGGAAATGGTACTTTTAAAATGGCACCCAAAATGGTACCTTCAAAATAGTATCTCAGAAATGGCACCCAAACGTGTCACCTTGAAAATGGTACCACAAAAATGGTACCTCAAAAATGGCACCTTCGCCATTTTTTAATTGCATCCAACATCGCATACGCGGAAAGATTCGCGACAGGATACTATCGAATAAACGATACGTTCCAGATGTTTATGCTCATATAATTCATACACGTGCCGATACAACGTTTTATCATTTTCTCTTTTTGGTTGCAATGATTGTTCCTTCGTTTTCTCCAAAATATCGATAAATCTAGCATCACCACAAACCTGATTCCTCCAGAAAAAAAAAACGGAAGGAAAATTCAACGATTTACCACAGCCCTATTTACATTATTTATAATATTGAAAGAGGAAGAGAGTCGGAGGGAAAGAGTCCAAGAGTATCGCGCGATCGATTCTCAACGTCGAGCTTTAAACTTCGTAAAAAAATATTCGATATACTGTACAAAGATTTTTAACCGGATTTAGAACCACAGATCACCACCGACGTCTTCTTCGGGTTGACTCGGTTGTTGAGCTTCTTGATTCGCTTGTTCGGCGTTGTTACGAAGAGTCGTCATTTCGTTTTCCTCGTCGCTCTCCGAGACCGCTAAATCCTCTTGTATCTTGTTTAAATCCTTTTCGTCTCTGTTCGCCAAATCGGCGAGAAGCAAATCCGACGGATCGTAATTCGGATCGACGTCCATACTTTCGTCTGTAAAAAAAAAAATCTCGATAAAACCTACTTTTTTTTAATCAACTTTGAGAGATTTTGCTTTAATGGAAGATTTTTTACCTTGATGTAACAATTGTTGATCCCCAACGTAAAAACCAACATTCCCGAGTTGGACCATCGCCTCGGCTGCTTGCTGACTGTCGTCGTCAGCTGGCACTTCTCCCGAGTCACGAATCTCCCCTAGTTCCAAAGTGTCCAACTCGTTGTGCTCGTCACCCCCGAATGGAACTTCGTCGAACTCGTCCTCGCTCGAAAATTGCAGATCTGTTGACCGATCGTTATTTTTTTATATTCCCAACGAACTCAAATTATTATTATTAATTATTATTATTATTCTTCATTGTTATTGATTCATGTATTTTTTTTTAAAGTTTTTTTCCATCTCCGAGTTTATTTTAGTTCTGAAGTCTAGTTAAGGTCTATATATTGTAGCGATTATTTTTGTGTATTCATTTTTTTCCCGAATAGTTATTACTAGGGCATATTAAAATTTATCAATCAATCAATCAATCAAATTGACTTTCGTTCGAACGTTCGATCTGATCGATTTTAGCAAACGAAAAATTTTGATTTGTTGTTATTATTATTATTTTGTTACTAATATTTAAGCTGTAGGATTATAGTTTTACAATATGACAATGTAGAATGCAGTTGTTCATTTACAAGTTACAATTTAGAAGAATAAATCGTTGTAGCCATTTTAAATAGTAGGATTTTTAATTTTTCTAGCATTTAGAAGTAAAGTACTTAGATGTATTGTTATTGAATTATATTTCAGAATTATAGTTTTAGAATATCGATTTAGTCGTAAAAATATGTTTTATATTTATACTTTTCGAATTTAAAAGTATAATTATAAAACTATAATTCTACAAGTGTAATTCTAAATTCTAAAATTTTAATTCTATAATTAAACTTTTAAATTCTAAAAGTATAAATATAAGATAATATTTCATGACAACATCGATATTCTAAAACTATAATTCTGAAATAATTCAGAATTATAATTTTATAATTTAGAAGCATAACTAGAATTAAAATTTTTAGAATTTATCATTATACTTGTAAAATTTAAGTTTTAGATTTTAGAAGTATAGATTTAAAATCGTTTTAGGATTATTTTACTGCAATTTAGAGGCGTGATTATAGAATTATACGTTTAGAATGTAAGAATGTAAAAATAAAAAATTTATAATCGTTTTTAAATTTAGAAGTATAGCTATAGAATAATATTTTGGAATCAAAGTTTTAGATTTTAGAATGAAATTTAGAATAGCAAATTTAAAATTGTTATCGTATTTAGAAGTATGGTTACTGAATTATCTTTACTAATTAAAGTTTTCTAAATTATAGGCTACAATGAACAAAACAAAAAGGAAAAATATAAATTTGAATTCACCTTCTTCAAGAACGTCCTTCTTCTTGGAACTGGTCATGCGACCGCTCATTTCGCCTTCCATATCACCCTCAACGTCCACAAAGTCGAAATCATCCATGCCGCTTTTTCCGAACGGATTTTCGGGTGAACTGGGTAGGCTCTGAAAAAACGAATTTCCATTAAAAAAAAATAATAATATTACTTATCGCGTAGTTTCGTATAATTTTAAATATTTTCTCATTCCTAATTATTTCATTCACAAAAAACAAAAGTTTCATTTTCACAATATAAATTAGATAGACATAATAACGACGACTTTTTATAACAACGAAAGAAAAAAAAATGATTTTCTGCTATGGAATTAATAAAAACGTTATTTAAAAGCCCAATGTTTCCGGAATTATTTTTTCACATTTCTCTGATCAACAAAAATGAAGAATAAGATTTTTGAAAAAACAATTCAGATGAAAAGAATTTTTTTTTATTTGGAGAAAAAATGAAAAATAAAAATGAAAAATGGTATTTTTACCCCTCGAAATTCTTGCTCTGCGATCGTGTAATTTTCTTCCTCGGGTCCCATCCGGGAGGCATCCATGTCGGCCTGTTCCATTGCTCTCTGTTGAACCAATGCTATGTTGTTCTCCAGTTGGCTCATATGCTCGTCGTACTGGAAGAAAATTGAACTTTAGCGTTTTTTTTTGTTGGAAAAACAAAGTTTAAGGGGGTAAAAATCGTGAGTGGAATTTTACTCAGAATTTCTGTGAATTTAAATATTTAAGGAATTTAAGTATTTAAGAAATGTAAGTATTTTAGGAATTTAAGTATGAAAATTTATTTCTTAAGGGGTGAAAAGAATTTAACTATGAAAATTCATTTCTTAAGGGGTGAAAAGAATTTAAGTATGAAAATTCACATCTTAAGGGGTGAAAAGAATTTAACTATGAAAATTCATTTCTTAAGGGGTGAAAAGAATGTAAGTATGAAAATTCACATCTTAAGGGGTGAAAAGAATTTAAGTATGAAAACTCACATCTTAAGGGGTGAAAAGAATTTAACTATGAAAATTCATTTCTTAAGGGGTGAAAAGAATTTAAGTATGAAAATTCACATCTTAAGGGGTGCAAAGACTTTAAGTATGAAAATTCATTTCTTAAGGGGTGAAAAGAATTTAACTATGAAAATTCATTTCTTAAGGGGTGAAAAGAATTTAACTATAAAAATTCATTTCTTGAGGAATGAAAAAAATTTATGTATGAAAATTCATTTCTTAAGGGGTGAAAAACATTTAAGTATGAAAATTCATTTCTTAAGGGATGAAAAAAATGTATGTATGCAAATTCATTTCTTAAGGGGTAAAAAGAATTTAACTATGAAAATTAATTTCTTAAGGGGTGAAAAGAATTTAACTATGAAAATTCATATCTTAAGGGGTAAAAAGAATTTCCATAAAAATTTCGTGATCCAAGTAGAATCGCCATGCTAAAAATCTATTTTACACTTTTAAGAAAAAAAAAAAGGTCAACATTACTTCATCTAGAGAATCCCTGCATATTTTGACCAACTGTTCGGCCTTGTTGGTGAAAGGCGAGTCTTTTCCGTTGTACAAAGTACAATTTTCGAGTATTTGTTCGACGTCCCTCATCAGATCGTGTCTACTGTGATACTTATGAGCTGCAATTTTCTTCGATATGGTTTCGAGGTCCATCGGTCTCTTGATGACGTTGTAATAATCCTTGACCAATTTTTTGCTGACAGGCTTGAGGAAAGGCCAAGCTTCCGCGAGTGACTTAAGTTTCGTGTTGATGACGTTGTCGAGGATGAACGTCAAAGCGACTTGATCGTTATCATCGAGAAGTGGATTGATAGCTTTTTCGAGCCTCATAAGACGTTCCTCGCGCTCGCCGAGTCTCTCGACGCAAGTTTTCAACATTCGTTTCGCCGCGACCGTCAAAGAGCTCTTCGCACCGTTGTAGAGAGTCGAATTTTCAACTATCTGATTAACGTCGGCGAGAAATTCCTCTCGGCTTTGATACTTCTTTTGACGGAGGTTTTCACGTATCGTTTGTAGATCGATAGGTCGATGAACGATTCTGTGATAGTCCGGTACCGCCTGTTGAAAATTAGCATGTTTGGGTTTGATCGAAAATCGTGTATTTCACGGTTGTTGAAAATCATCATGTTTGGGTTTGTTTGGGTTGAAACATCATGATTTTCGCGTCTCTTGAAAATCGTGATGTTTGGGTTGAATCTAACATCGTGAATTCCACGTTTGTTGAAAATCATATTTGGTTCCGTTTGGGTGAAGTCTGGCATCGTTTATTCCACGTTTGTTGAAAATCACGATGTTTGGGTTTGTTTGGTTTGAAACTGAGGTGATTTTCACCCGTATTGAATATTACGATGTTTGGGTTTGTTTGGGTTTAAACTAACATCATGATTTTCACAGAAAATTCCACGTTTGATGAAAATCACGATGTTTGGGTTTGTTTGGGTTGAAACTAACATCATGATTTTCACGTGAGTTCCACGTTGGTTAAAAATCACGATGTTTGGGTTCGTTTGGGTTTAAACTAACATCATGATTTTCACGGGAATTCACGTTTGACGAAAATCACGATGTTTGGGTTTGTTTGGTTTAAAGCTAACATCATGATGTTCACGTGAATTCCACGTTTCTTCAAAATCACGATGTTTGGGTTTGTTTGGGTTAAAAGTAACATAATTTGTTCACGTCCGTTGAAAATTATGATATTGAATTAATCAGGAATGGGTTTGATGAAACGAGATAAAAATTGCCATCCATCGATCAGAATCCATCAGGAGAGGCTCACCTTCGCATTGACCGGAAACAAGAAAGGTTGTACATCCGGCAAGTCGCGCATCTCGTTCAAAATATTTTCCAGCATGGTGGACATAACGACAACCGGATCGGTTCTTCGTCTGTTAGCAGGTCGTTGTTGACGTTTGAGATAATCGCAGTGATCATCACCTGTCGCTCTCCGACGTTTTTTCGAGTTGGCAGCTTCTTTCGGTACTTTCAGGAGCAAAGCTCGCCTCTTTATTTCCTCGGCGTTTTGAGATATGCGTTCGCTGTCGATGAGCTGAAAAACAAAATTTCGATGTGCGAAAATTCAACGTTCCAAAAAAAAAAAAAAACAAAAAATATTTAGGTAGAAAAAAAAGGACACGAATGATCAAGAACCTTGATGAGCTTCGAAGATAATTTGACTTTGGTGCCATCAACGTTAACAAGATCCTGATCGTCGGTCGTGAGATTTTCCTTTTCGACTTCTTCTTCCTGTTCCTCGCTGATGGGTGCAGTCGTTGGTGGATTTGACATTCCGGTTTGATAGAGAGGACAAGCTTTGTTGGTCCTCATATGTCCAACGTTACCGCAAGCTCCGCACTTCAGCTTGAGGTCTGGCTTGAGTTTAGGTTTTTTTCTCTTAGACGGTGAAATCTCATTTTTAGGATGTTTGGGTGTTACGGATGAGGATTGGAAATTACCGAAAGGAAGGATACTGTTAGAGGAAGTAGTGGTGGGAGTATTGGTGTTGCTGCGATCGAAAACGCTGCTGCTGTTAAGATTTCCAGTTGATCCTCCACCCTGGCTTTTCTCTCTTTCGAGATTCCTCTTGATTCTTCTCAGTTGTTCCTGGATCCGTCGTTTCTCCCTTTTCATTTCTTCCTTTTGAGCTTCGTCCAAAGTAGCGAATTGTTTGATAAAAGTTTCATCCTTCGAATTCCTTATTTTGATGTAAGTATCAATAACAGCAGGTTTTTTGACATGTTCAACCCTGGTGTATTCTTTGCCTTCAAGATCCCGATAAGTTCGATAAATCTTGAGAACTCTACCTTGTTGAGCCCCATAATTGTTTATCGGGCTATCATCGTCTTCGTCTTTTTTCTTCTCTTTGCTCTTTTTGTCGTTTTCTTGGCTTTCGCCCATAAGCATTTTTCGAAGTTCGTGACGTTGCTGCTCTTCCCGTTCGAGGGAAAGCTGAGTACTTGTTTTTTTGTTTGAAAGCATGTTTTCGATGTTTTTACCCATTTCTTCGATGTCGGAACTGTCTTCCTCGGAACTTTCGCCCTCGTCTGTACTCAATACCTCGTGGGAGGAGAGTACACGATTTTGAAGGTCGAATATACGCTGACATTCCTCTTTGTAACGTTCTTGATGCTCGGCGATCGAGAAACGATTGCCTCGCGAAAATTTCGTCATTCCTTCTTCACCAGCTTTTGCTTTTTCTGTTGATAACGTACGTACTACGTCTATCACTTCCCAACGTGATAGTTTTTTTATTTCTTCTTCGGGAACTCCGAATTTACGTAGCAGAGCTTTCGCGTTGTTCAAGGACAAACGACGAAGATCCGCGTCCGTACCCGTGACCGTTCTCTTCGGTTGAGCCTCTTGCTCCTCCTTACTTATCGTTGGCTTGTTCGGTACTCGAACGTATGAAAAACCCTCACCGCATCCGGTAGGATCCGCTGGACCAGCCAATTGCAAAAGGCACTTTCCCTTCATCGCTTGAATGTATGCCCTCGTCGTGTTCCAAGGCGCCACCTTCACCTCGTCGTCCATCTTCAATTGCATCTCCTCGTCGTCGTCGTCCTGCGGCGTAAACAAAAATTTCTCACCGTAACCCGCGTCCTTCAAACGCTGCTCGGCTGCCACCATGCTGAAGTAGGCGCAACATTGCTCCGGCGATACCATCGCTCGAATCTCCTCCTCGCTTGGCAAACGGAAGTCTGGCTTTATCACCCACCAGTTTGAATCCATTCCTACGGGTCGGAGAAATATTCAAATCTTCGCGGATTTTTCTATCTTTCTGTTTTGGATTTTATTGGATAATTGTTCTGTTGGATTTGATGATGGAAAATTGTTGAAGTTGAAGAGGGTTTAAATTTGGAAGACGGTTTGAACAATATTTTGAGGCTGAGGGAGGCTTGAATTGGAATGAGACTTGTATCTGGAAATTGTTTGGGTTTGTTTGGGTTTGGGTTTGGAAAGGTTTGATTTTTGAAAAAAGGTTGGGTTTGAAGAAGATTTGGACTTGAAGATGGGTCGAGATTTAAAAAGATTTGAATTTTGGAAATGTTTGAATTTGGGGAATGTCTAAATTAGGGAAATCTTTGAATTCGGAAAAGATTTGAATTTGTAAAAGGGTTGAATTGGGAAAAGGTTAAAATTTGGAAAGTGTTCGAATTTGGAAAATATTTGAATTTGGAAAGTTTGAATCTGAAAATGTTTGATTCTCAAACAAAGGTTGAGTTTGAAAAAGATTTGAGTATGAAGAAGGTTCGAGATTTTAAAAAATTCGAACTTGGGAAATGTTTGAATTTGGGAAATATCTGAATTTGGGGAATGTCTACATTTGGGAAATGTCTAAATTTGGGGAATTTTTGAATTCGGAAAAGATTTGAATTTGTAAAAGGGTTGAATTGGGGAAAGGTTTAAATTTTGAAAGTGTTTGAATTTGGAAAATATTTGAATTTGGAAAGTTTGAATTTTGAAAATATTTGTATTTGGAAAGATGGAATTACTGAAATATTTGAATTTGGAAAGTTTTTATTTGAAAATGTTTGATTCTCAAACAAAGGTTGAGTTTGAAAAAGATTTGCGTATAAGAAAGGTTCGAGATTTTTTAAAATTTAATTTCGAAAAACATCTGAATTTAGAAAATGTTTGAATTCGTCAACCGTTCGAATTAAAAAATCCTAACCTTTTTCAAAATCAAGATTCATTATAATTCAAAATATTTTCTAAATCATAATAAATCTTGATTTTGAAAAAAGTTCTAAAATAAACCCAGTTTGAATTTGAAAACGGTTCGAATATGAAGAACTTCGATACTTAAACCTCAAAAACTCATGGCAAATTACCCGTTCTTTTGAAATCAGCGCAAAGCTTCAAACGCTTCCTGATGCTGCTCTCGCTGTGCGACGGAAAAGCCTTTTTGATGTCGTCCATTTTTATGCGTCGAGGCAAATCGCGAGATTTCCAAAACAAACGATATATGAAGACTTGAAGAAAGTCGCGTACGAAGTTGTTGGCTCTCTTGGAGTTTGGTCCCGGTACTTCGTAAAGGGGGCATTCCTGTCCAGCGGTAAAGAGGGCGTCTACTTCGCGAATGTAGTATTGCTGCCTGCGACCAAAAAAAAATCGTTTTCGAATTTATCAACCATTTTTCAGTCGTTATAAAGATAATTTCAAAAATCCAACCAGTTATTCATACCTAAAGAATACAAAAAAAAATAATATTTTGAAAAATGATCAGAATCGCTACGTTCCAATCGTTGAAAATTCTTTTTTCGCCAAAAATGTCAATTTTCGACGATCATTTATCAACGAAAATTTCAATTTTTAGAAAACACAAAAATCATTCTCGATTTTGATATTTTCTTGACATTATAATCCTCTTTTTGCAATTTCCTTCAAAAATTAAACAGAATTCATTATCGTGGCATTTTAATCGTCAAAAAAAAATTTTGTCATTTTCTATTTTTCTAAACTCTTTTTCAAATTATGATCAGGAGTCTCGAATAAAAATACAAAAATCGATTGAAATGACTTTTCACAGTGAAAAAAAGTAAAAAAAAAAGGAAAGCATCACGAAGGATCTGAAATTGTGGACGAAAAGTGTGAATTCCATTAATATAATAGCTTCAGTCCATTAATAAACCAAACTATCGAAAAGTGAAAAAATCTTCGATCGTCGTTACCTCGTCCGTATGATGAGAAAATCGGTAGCAGGCATTTTGTGTTCGTAAATCGGAGCTCGATACATATTGTTCTCGATGGCTTGAATGCTCTGTCCAGGAGTGAGAATTCCAAGGAAGGGACTTGTATGAGCATAAGCGGTTTCCCCATATTTGTATTTCTGGGGTCCCTGATCCTTGCCGGCTTTTCTCTTGTAATAATTCTTGACTTTTGAGCACATGCCGACTTGATTCATCAAGGGTGGATGTTCCTCGGAGAATTCAACGAGGACTAGCTCGCCGTCGCGTCCGGTGAGATCCTCAGGGGTTCGCATGAAGAAAACGTCACCACCACCCGACGCTATTCTTTCTTGCTCGCGTTGCTGGTGGAAAGCAAAAAAAAACGAAATTAGGACAAACGAGAACCAATTTTGAAAAAAAAAAAAAACGGAGAAATGGACTTGGACTCGCCCACCAGGGTTTCCGTACAAATTTGTACGTAAATATAATAAATAGTTCCGAAATCCAGTCTCGCAGTTTTTTCCGACTTTTTCAAAGATTTAATTCCAAATATGTAATTTTGAGATTTTTTTCTATACTTGTAGTAAAAAACGTAATTAATCGCGAAATTTTATCGTTCTAGGTCAACGGAAAATACCATATAAATTTTGATTCCCTTCAGAGTTGAAATATCCGTTTTTTTTTGCGACATAAACGTATCTTCTTTTTACGTAAGCTTAGAATTTTGATTTTTTTAGAACTTCAAAGGACTGCAAACCTGAATATATAGTTTTAATTTCAACTCGATATCTTCACGCGTTTACGAGATAAATAATTTCGACAAGTTTCTATTTTTTTTTCCTTTTGCGGTACGAAACCCGAAAAACAATTTATTCAAAAATTGGGTTGGAATTTCGGAATTCGATGTGTGGATAAAACCTACCTTCGCTTTTTTCTTGATTTGCTTGAGCAGCGGCAAAACTCCATGGAGAGTAGGATGAGAGAGAGGTCCGTTTTTGAAAGCCCTTAAGGGTGGCCTGTGGAAGTTTCTCAGTCTCATTTGTCCCATATGAGTTTGTACGAATGGAGCTCGTAGCTCGACGACCGGTGTGCTGTGCTGAATGAGATTTCCTCCGCCGACTTTTAGCCGCAAGGTCGTTTCGGACGATCGGGGCATGTAATAGCTACCAATTAACAAATATATTTCAGAAAAAGAGGAGAAATTGAAGAAATACTGGTCTGAAAAGAAAGTAAAAGGAAGAAAGGAAAAAATCGAAAAATTCGAATCGGCATGGACACCCATATATACAGGGTGTCCTAATTAAGAATATCATGCTTGAAATGGGAGCTTGGGGGGTGAAATTCTGAGTCGATTGATATTTTTTTCAATGGTCTATTTCGATGTAATTTGATCCCTTGAGTACGAATCCACCATTTATTTCCCACAAAACCCAAAATTTCCATGAAAAAATCGTGTTTTCAGAAGTTTTTTACGATCTTTTCATGGAAATTTTGGGTTTTGCGGGAAATGAATGGTGGATTCGTACTCGAGGGGTCAAATTACATCGAAACAGACCATTTAAAAAAATATTGAAAATCCACAATTTTTTTGGACTTTAGGGTAAAAAAGTTTTTTCACTCAATCATCGATAACTTTTTTCCCTTCAGGATTTGGTACTCCACTCTGCGCTCAATCTCTTCGTTATGATTTTCTCTTCGAAATACTTTTAAAAAAATTCAAATCCGATGGTTTTTCGATTTTTGGCAGAATTTCAAAGTCGGACCATCGATTTTTGCCAATTTTTCCATACATACCCCTTCGCCTCTTTTTTTTGCCATTTTTCAAGTGGACTTTCCGAGAAAACTCTAAGAGATATCGATATAAATCCAACGCCATTATTTAAGTCAGGCAAAAACCTTTTCCAAACACACCAAATAAATCTCCGTCGCATAGAAGAAGCCTACTTTACGACCTTTTGAAATATCGTGATTTTTGAGATTTCGGCAAAGTGGCCGGGACATTCGAAAAATATACTTTTCCGTTTTTAAAGTATTAAAAGGGTGTATTTGATCGGAAATTTTCCGCTGATTACGAATATGCCCGAATTTTTGCCAAAAATGCAAAATTAGACTAGGAAAAGGTGAAAAACCTTTCTAGAATATTTTTTTCGACATTTTTCCCTAGAAATTGAGAGTGTAATGCGAATTAAATAGTGGATTCGTCTTTAAAGTATAAAAATACATTATCATGGACCTGCAAAATTCATGCTTTTCAAAATTAATAAAAATTCAGGAGTTGATCCGGAAACCATAAATGCTGATATCAATCGACTCAGAATTTCACACTCAACTCTCCATTTCACTGATGACATTCTTACGTGGGACACCCTCTACAGATTCACCTGTCAATCAAAACCATCATTTTAAAAAACGATGCCCGATGGACTTGGAGAACAGGCAAAACTTACGTATCGTTTGAAATATTGAAAGGATCTCTATCCGGAGATTTGGGTGGTGGGGGAGGAGTATCCTCTTCGAGAACGTTGATGACACCGGCTTTGCCGAGCAACAACTTGCTCTTTTTGACATGAGGATGAGGTATCTTGACTTTGGGCTGAGGTCCGTTTTCCTTGTGCAACAAAGCCGGATCTATATCATCCGGTATTCCTAACACGATATTCTCGTCGTTAGGATCAAGAGTCAAGATCTTCGGTTTTGGGATTTTCTTCATATTCTCCGCGTCCCAAATGACCTCCTCTTCCCAAAGACCGTAAACGAGCTCTTCGTTTTCTACCGGAAATATCGAGTACCACGTGTCGTCGTAATTGTCCTCAAGTTGCTGCTGCTGACCTTTTCCCGCCATTTTGTTCTTTTGCGCTTGCATGTGCAACGGCGTTGATATTTGTGACGTTGCCAATCTCACGTTTGGCGATACGGGCACCGGTGCACCTTTCCCGGGTTGACTGAATGCCTGCGCGGTTCGGTTTCCACTCGATGGCACCCAACCTGCCGCGTTTATCTTGCTGTTCAATTTTTGCATCACCTGTACATCGATGTTAACGATTTGATGAGAGGTGTGTTTTTTTTGGTTTGTTGTTTGGGTTTGTTGGGGTGAGAACATATTAGAATAAAGGTATGAGCGTTGAAAAAGGTTTGAGATTTGTAAAAGGTTTGGGCTTTAAAAAAGGTTTGAGCTTTGAAAAAGGTTTGAATTTGAAAAAAGTGTCAATTTGAAAAAGGTTTGAATTTGGAAAAGGTTTGAGCTTTGAAAATGATTGGAATTTGGAAAAGGTTTGAATTTGTAAAAGATTCGGAATTGAAAAAGGTATAAATTCGGAAAAAGTTTGAATTTTAAAACGGTTGAAATTCTAAAAAAGTTTGAAATTAAAAAAAAGGTAAATTTTTTAAAAGTTTTAAATAAAAAAAAAGTTAAAATTTTTTAAAAGTTTTAAATTAAAAAAAGGTTAAAATTTGGAATAGGATTGAATTAAAAATTGGGTTTGTTTGGGTTTGTTGTTGATTGGTTTGGATTTGAAAAATGTTTGAATTTGAAAAAGGTCAAAATTAAAAAAAAGGTTAATATTAAAAAGAAAAGTTTTGAACATGAAAAAGGTTGGCATTTGAAAAGGTTTAGTACATAAAAAGGGTTTGAATTCGTAAAAAAATTAGAATTTGCAAAAGGTCAGTACGACAAACGACGATCATCACGGATTTTCCAAATGAATTTTATATTAATTATATTAATATAATTAATATATTTATTTAGTGTAAGCAATCGGTTTACCTTGTGCTTGATTTCATCGCCGTTCCAAACAACGTCGTCTTCCCAATGCAACTGGGACACCATAAGGAAAGCGTCGTCCGCGAATTCCTCGGGGCAGGTCGCTTTCGTCTCTTTCTCATCGTTCGGCTAATCAAAAAGATCAAAAATATATATCGGCGATTCTTACAGTTAAATAGGGGAAAAAAACGAGGCGATGAGCTGATATACCTTTTCACAGAGCTTGAAGCCATAATTGAAGCCGTCACCGGTCTCAGGAACTTCAAGCATGTCGTACCAAATTTGAGCAGGACCGAAACGCCAATCGGCAACCTTCGGACCCATATCACCATTTTCACCTGTGTCTCCACTCTTTCCTGCCTGCTCTTTATCCTCCATCGGCACAAGGAGTTTAGCTTCGTCGTCGGAGACGCACTGCTCCGGTGTTGGCTCCGGACCGTACTGTAGTGCCCAACCCTTCGAGAGAAAGCTTCGTATAATGATTATATCTTATATAGAACTTAGAATTATTGGAATTAAGAATTCTAGAATTATTAGAATTACGAATTCTAGAATTATTAGACTTAAGAATTCTAGAATTATTAGAATGAAGAATTCTAGAATTATTAGAATTAAGAATTCTAGAATTTTTAGTATTAAGAATTCTAGAATTATCAGAATTCTAGAATTATTAGAATTAAGAAATCTAGAATTATCAGAATTAAGAATTATTAGAATTAAGAATTTTCGAATTATTAGAATTAAGAATTTTCGTTTCGAATTATTAGAATTAAGAATTTTCGAATTATTAGAATTAAGAATTTTCGAATTATTAGAATTAAGAATTTTCGAATTATTAGAATTAAGAATTTTAGAATTATTAGAATTAAGAATTCCAGAACTATTAGAATGAAAAATTCTCGAATTACCAGAATTATGAATTCTACAATTATTAGAATGAAGAATTCCAGAATTATTAGAATTAAGAATTCTAGAATTCTAGAATTATTAGAATTAAGAATTCTAGAATTCTAGAATTATTAGAATTAAGAATTCTAGAATTCTAGAATTATTAGAATTGAAAATTTCAGAATGATTAAATTACAATTATTAGAACATTAAAATTATTATATATTAGAATTTAAGAGTAACTTTAATTGGAATTTAAGAATCACACTGGTAAAATCAATCAATCCGTCAAATCACACTTAATATTCATTAAACCGAATTTACTTATTTACTTTCTCTTCCCAAAATTCATTGTTATACGCTTCAACTTCTCTCTCATAAAAAAGCAACAAAAATACTGAAATAAAGTATAGACGTACTTTGAATTTGGGTTTTCTGTCGTCGTGATCCGAGCCAGAGTCCGAGTCTCTTGTTTCGTGATGTCGCTTTTTCTTTCTCCGTCTCTTCACGCCTCTCCATATTTCTGGTAAACTACTTGGTTTTCCAGGACCGAAGAGTCGCGAAAATCTCAGAACTTTGTTAGCGCGGAAGTCAGGGAACAACTCGGTGACGTCGATGTTTGCGTATTTCGAGGGAAGCATCGAAGCCAGAGGAGTCTCTAATTTTCTCTGACGAGCAGCTTCCGCTTCCTCCGGAGTGATCGGCTCTTTCTCCTCTGGGATCGGTGGCGGTGGCATCAGCTGCGTGTCCGATTTGTTCTCCACTTCTTCGTCGTCAGCTTCGTAACCGGCGCTCTCTTTTTCACTTTTTTTGCCACTTTCATCCTTCGCTGTAACGGTTCATTAAAATGTGGATGTCTAATGGAAATTAAGCATGGGTTACGGGATTTTTATTATCATATGACGGAAAAATTATAGATAGTGCTGTAACCATAATAGACGACTTGGGAAAATTAAATCAATAAATATTAGGTAAAAATACAAAAAATCAATAAATTAGACGAAAAAATACAAAAATGAATAAATAATACGAAAAAATACAAAAAATCAATAAATCATACGAAAAAATACAAGAAATGAATAAATCAAACGAAAAAATACAAAAAATTAATAAATCAGACGAAAAAACACAAAAAATCAACGAATCATACGAAAAAATACAAAAAATCAATAAATCACACGAAAAAATACAAGAAATGAATAAATCAAACGAAAAAATACAAAAAATTAATAAGTAATACGAAAAAATACACAAAATCAATGAATCATACGAAAAAATACAAAAAATCAATAAATCATACGAAAAAAAAGTTAAAATTAAAAATAACACGTTAAAAATTATAAAGAATTCCAGAGTATAATAACTTTTCCGTCAAAAAAATCATAACCTTGTCAATTTTTGTTATATTACCAACTAGATTGATATTTTTACAGAAAAATAATAGTACAGTGGCTAAAATCTAATAAAGAGCAGAAGAATATCAGATATTGTAATTTGGATGTTACCCATTTTAGTAATGGACGCTTAAAGAGCAGATTCTTTTTACTGTTTTCGACTAGAATGCCAAACGTTTTTAAATTTGCTTTTGACCTGATTAACTCACATCAATAGAGTTTGTTTTTATTTCAGAAGTTACCAAAGTTGGTGAAATTTGTTTTGGGGTTGATTTTGATTCTTTTTTGCTTCGTCGTCAAAGATGACGGAAGCATCGTCAAATCAGAACTTTCTTGTTATCGTTTGTGCTTTCTTTTTTATATGGAAAGAGCAATATTGGTACAAGTTTGTTTGGGTTTGTTTGGGTTGAAAGGAAGGAAATTTGGAAGAAAGTTACCGCTGTCTTCGTTGAAATCATCAGCGAGCTCGTTAATATCAGAGAAATCAAGAGCGGTCGGAGATTTGTCTCCGTAATCAACGCTGTCTTTGTCGTCAAAATCAGCCACGTCGCCATTCTTCTCTCGCTCGTCATCGTCGTTGCGTTCCTTCTCTTCGCTCTCGGCGATCATCTCGTGGATGAGAGTGCCAAGGCCGAGTCTGCCGATACTGAGAGAGGCCAAATGCTGTTTGGCGTCTTCGTCGAGAACGTCATCCTCCAATTGGCCGTTCTCGTCGATATTGCCGAAGAGAAAACCGGCCATATTTATGCCCCCCTCGAAATCTTTATCGTTCTCGTCCTCGGAGTCTCCCATCGTGAAATCCTGCGAGATCAACTGCGGAAAAACACTTAAAAAACCGGGAGACTTTTCCGGTGACTCGAAAAAGTGAGGTTATGGTACGAATGTTTTCATCGACGCGGATCACTTTGTTGCCATTGTTATTTGCGATCCATAGCGGAAGTGAAATTTTTTGATCGTTGTTTATCTCGCCGCTTTCTATCACTCGCGACGCTTGAAATCTCACTTGATTCAACACGGTTGACAGAAGGGAAAAAAAGATTCTGCGCGTCCGAACTATGGAGGTTAGAGGACGGGAGCATAAACTCCATTGACAAGGCAGTAGAGACCGGACGGGTGAAAAAAGTTCACCCGACTACTGGTGGCGCTCCGATGAACTATTTGTGGCGACTCTGACAACCCAAATTTGTCCAATTTCCTTACCGACTGAGTATACATTATTAAGCCCTTGCAGCGCCAAAAGAAAGCAAGCCGTTATCAAATTCAAAAAGAGCGTTTTATAATTATTATTGTTCCTTTGTTTATTTCCTAAAAGATATATATTAATATATTAGAATTCAAATATATATAAATAAATATAAAAGATACATATTAATATATAGAATTCTGAAGAGCTGTTTTAGGAAATTCGTCGAATGAAAAATAATCCTGATCAGCAATACCGACCGGGTCGTGGTGAGTCAGACTCAAGACAACAGTGGCGCCATCCCTGGTACAGGACTATTGTACACTATCGATTGATCGAATAACAATCGATTATTGAAAATATCGATGTAAACGAACGATAATAACATTGCTTCAATTGTGCTTACCAAAGCACGGACGTGGATGTATTCTATGAAAAGAAAATATCTAAAAAAAATTATTTACAAAAGTATCGATCGTTTGTTTGTGTGATCGAATATTGTGTAAGTTGTGTGACAATCGTAGCTGAAAGAAGACTGCTATAGTTATTGTTTTTTCGCGACGTAGGATAACTTAGGATTCTCGTAGTCTCGCAAAGTAAGTAATCGTGTCATTGATAATCGTTCGATGATTATATTCGGAGCTATTGGAATATTTCTCCCGTTGTGACGAAAGCAAAAAATTTATAAATTTTTCGGTTAAAACCGAAAAATATCAATTTCTAGGTTAGGTTTCGCGAAATAAAAACCGAAAATGATAAATTTCTAGGTTAGGTTTCGCGAACAGATTTCAATTGGCTGGAATTTAAAAAAAAAATGATGTTATTGATATTAGGGTTAAAAGAAAAAACAGTAAAATCCATTATTACAGCGGAGACATCGGAATCACAATGCCTGAAACAATGGACGACGATACGAGTATGTCGGTGCGTCTGACTAACGACGACTTCCGGAAGCTATTAATGACACCCAGATCGTCGGTACCATCCGCAACTCCGGCATCCGTACCGGGAACTGCGAGAGACACGTCTGCAAAAGTCGCTCAAACTCCTTCTACGAGCGGAGGTAACAGAGCTGAGCTAAGACGTAAAAAGAAGAGCTTTTACGCAAAGTTAAAAAAGCAAGAGGAAGACAAAATGGCCGAACTGGCCGAAAAGTACAGAGACCGGGCCAGAGAGCGAAGAGATGGCTCAACTACGGAATACCAGCCGGAAGATCCCATGAACAGCACCAGCGCCTATAGAGCCGTAGCGCCGGATGTCAAATCCGGCATGGACGCGGCAGAACGAAGAAGACAGATGATACAACAGTCCAAGTTCTTGGGCGGTGATATGGAACACACTCATTTGGTCAAAGGATTGGATTACGCATTGTTGCAGAAGGTACGATACAAGGCTTGCACAGGATTTCATTTTTTTGGCAGAATAGGGTTTAATACTCTGTAGATTGGATTTTTATGCTATTTGAAATGCTGCTTATAAATTTTGTTAATTTCAAATGCTACAAATTTAATTACGAAAATGTAATTTAATTTAGAAATTTTAATTAATTTAGAAATTTTAATTAATTTAGAAATTTTAATTAATTTAGAAATTTTAATTAATTTAGAAATTTTCAATAATTTATAAATTTTAATTAATTTACAAAATTTAATTTAATTTACAAATTTTAATTAATTTACAAAATTTAATTTAATTGACAAATTTTAATTAATTTACAAAATTTAATTTAATTTACAAAATTTATAAATTTTGTAAATTTCAAATGCTGCTTATAAATTTTGCAAATAAATAGTTAATTAAATAGTAGTAAACTGGTAAATCAGCCTCCGCTATCGATAGATGCTACTATCTATCTACGCTACAATCAACAAAAAAAAAAACTCCAACGTTGTCTTCGATTTTACCTTCGATCAGGTCCGCAGTGAAATCGAGGCAAAGGAAACCGAGCAAGAGCAAGAAATGGAAAAGTTAGTAAAGCCAAAAGAGAAAGAAAAGAAAGAAGAGAAGAAACCAGAGAAGAAAGCTGACGAGATGCAATTTAAGACAAAAATCGGTAGGAACATACACAAAACGATAATGACGATGAAATCAAAGCACATAGAGAGGAACGAGCTCTTTACGCCAGGTCGTATGGCTTACGTAATCGAGTTGGATGATGAAAACGCAGAAGTCGACATACCGACAACACTGATACGAAGTAAAGCGGATGTTCCAACGGTAGACGCGACACCGACTCTCACTACCAATGACATAGTGATCAACAAACTCGCTCAAATACTTTCGTACTTGCGGCAGGGTAATAGGCATGGAAAAAAGGGAAAGAAAAACAAGGATGGGCGTACGCGTCCGGAGGATACAGGAGAAGTAGACGGTCCACCGAGGGTTCAAGACGACAGTATCTACGGAGACATCGGTGACTACGTAGCTTCCGCGAGCAAAAAAGTATCTCCAGCTGTCGCTGCGTCGAGCAATCACCAGCGCGATCAAAAGAAGAAATCGGGCTCTTATTTCAACAAACCCGTCGAAGCCAACGAAGGTATCGACGATACAGCGAATACTCCGCAGTTGCCAAACATTCTCGCAGCCGTAAACGAAGCGACCGGTGGTCCAAAAAAAGGAGCGTTGTTGAATAAATTAAGAGCCGAGCCTGAAGGTTACGCCGAGTGTTATCCCGGCTTGGACGAAATGCAAGATGCCATAGACGACTCCGACGACGAAGTGGATTACACTAAAATGGATCTTGGTAATAAAAAAGGACCTATAGGTCGTTGGGACTTCGACACACCCGAAGAATACAGCGAATACATGAACAACAAAGAAGCTCTGCCGAAAGCAGCTTTTCAATACGGCGTCAAAATGGCTGATGGACGAAGAACGCGAAAGTACAACAAAGAGAAAAACGAAAAAGCCGAGCTCGATCGCGAATGGCAAAAGATTCAGAATATTATGAACAAGAGGAAACCCTCGGGTAATAACGTCGAAGGTGCACCAGAGTTTAAAGTACCTAGATACTAATTTAGTGTTTTTTTTCTTTTTACCGTTGGAGATTCATCTGTTTTCTTCGTCGATTTTATCAAATTTTTCGTCGACGATTTCGGTGTTTATGTGCGAATCGATAATGGTTTATTGAAAGGAAAATCGACAAAGCTCGTTTCTGTGTACGAATCTTATACAGCAGTGGGCGCGATCTCTCACGTAATCGTTTATTTAAATACTATGTAACATTTTACATAATTGATCGTATTTCTCTGTGTGTGTGTGTATATGTATATTTATATATATATGTATATATGTGGGTACACATGTACACACACACATAGCTAAACTATATACATATAATAATACACGAAATAATACCTTTCGTTTTTTTTTCTTTTTTTTTTTTCGTTGTTTACCCTTCAACAGTGTCGAAATCTCTTTGGCTTTACGTACTTCCAACGAACCGGCCTATGATATACCTGGACTCAATGGAAATTCCATACCCCCTCCCCCCCCTCTATAATCAACAACGTTCCCGCGAGCTTTACTAAAACATTTACGATTAAAGATTTATCAGGCTAATTTTTCTAAATTGAGTTATAAGCGGCACAATAGAGGAACTATTTCGTAAGATTTTTCTTGGACTATTCGACTGCGATTATTCGTAAGTTTCGAGAAATGTATTTCGGGGGGAAATTTAATGGCGTTCGAGGATATCGTTATACGTGACTATCCGAAAGCTCTCGTTTTTTCGTGTTATTCGATGGTAAAAGTGGCAGGGTGTTTTAACATCTTTGAATAAAGGATCTTAGAGTGAAACTCGTAGTTCGAACGATTCTCGCTCGGAGGATCACACGATTAAATGAGAAGCTTAAGGACATGTCGAAGACCTACCACGTGACACACGAGTGCGACAGAGATAGTCGAAATTTTCAAATCGCAATTTCTCAAGGACGAAACATTTTTATCGTTAAATTCAAGCATCTATTTCTGTCTCTATGAATTCTAGAAAGACTGATGCTCGATTTTTCGCCGTTAACTTGATCGACGCCGAGAAAACGGATTTTGAAAATTTGTGAGGTTATGTCGATGTTCGTCATGCCCTTAATGACGCGTTCTGCAACGCTTCGAAGCCATATATCGTCGCTGTAGAATGAATACCTCCTATGTCAAAAAAGTTGTTTTTTTTTAGTAACAATGTCATGAAAACCACGTATTTAATCCCTCGGCCAAACCGTGAACCCAATATATGACTACTAGTGCCATCTATGGAGTAAAACGAAAACCTCGTATTCATTACTCGTCGGCCATTTTGTGTTCACAAGTGACATAACCTCCAACTGGGATAATCCAGCTATGTAAGGGATCGGTTAATACTGTAAATAATTCCTTTTTATCAATCAACACATGGGACAAAACCACATAAAAATATTTTAAACATTTACGAAATTAACAGTTTTTTTGTTTCCTGTAAAGTTTGGATCTCTGGACAAACGAGGTTATTATTCGACAGCGACGATATTCTCTTCCTTCTTCATTTCTCATTTTTTTCTTTTTCGTTTGATAATTCAAAAGTCGTACAAACACGGATCCATCCATAGCAAATAATTTCAATTGTTTGCAATAAAGCGAATTAACAACGTTTAGCTGCCGATAGTAAAAGCGTCTTTTTTTATGCTTCTTTTATTTTCGATTAAAAATTGCGAACGATTCAACACAGTGTCAATCTCAATTCTGACACGATCAAAGCATTGGTGTATCATCGGAGACGGACGTATCGTGCAACAAAATAAATAATAATACTGCATGTTTTTTAACACAGATAATAACACGGAATTAGTCAAATACTGGAATCGTTAATTAATTTTCAATTAGAGAAGTCCTGCGCGTGAAAAACTGTACTTCGTCAAAGTTTTCCAACTTTTCCGTTGGAAAAAACAATATTGATAAGTGTTATCATCGAAGCGGTCTCGTGAAGATGAACAGTCGTAGATGACTTCGTAAGTTAAGTACATAAAAAACAACAAATCGTCGTTGCGCTTGCCCAAAACCTTTACGTGTTTTTTAATCAAGTTTTTCAGAGTAAACAAACTATTTTATTCGATCGATAGATTTATCAAGATTTTGTCAAATTAGGTCATCTAAGGTCATTCAAGGTCATTTAAGTTCATCTAGCAAAAAAGAAAATTCAACAAAGTGAACGTAACGATTTTCGAAAAGCGCATAGACGAAGATCAAAAAGAAAAATATTTTCTTCCGATAAAACTGATTTTCCGATCACCGATGTTAGCGATATTGGTACTCTCTCCCTTTCAAACTTTCACACAATTGTACCCTTTGTAAGTTTTAGCTAAGCTGCCTTTTCTCGTCCCATCGCCCTGTGCTTATTTGATTTTGTGTTAATTGTGTGTTCGAGCACCATTTCCGCTCGTAAATATATCTATGTATCTTTTTTTTTTTTTGACTTCCAGGGCGAACTCTCAGCACGAAAAATATATATGTAAATATACACACGCGCACAGTGGGTGTGTTTGTGTGTGTGTGTTTGTGTTTATGTATTCGATCAACGACTTGTGGCGAAATGGCGCAATTTTGCATATACGATTAATCGATGATTGTGCGGCGTCGAATCTTCACGCTGAGTTTTGGAGCGGAGAAATCGCATAAGCGCTTCCTATATCGAGGATAAGGAGCATTATGAGCATAAAGGTAAGAGGCGATTTGGTGTTAGCCGACGATGCGGAAGTTGCCGGTGATCCATCGAGGCTAAAATTTCTTCCCCAAATTGCAAAAGTCATCAAACCCTTGCGACTCTTCGTCAAACGGAATTGCAAATTGGTGTGTGTGTCGTTTAGATTGTTAGCCGTGTAAGCGATATCGCTCGAATTTAAATTTTGCAAATCCGCGTTTATCGCGATCGGGGCACGGTAAACGGTAGATCCGAGACTGAAATTTCCGGTTATTTTTATCGAATTGAATGTTAGAGGATGAACGATTATGTCGTTGGTGTCGAATCTCCGATTACAGCTCGTCGCTTCGTCGTCGGTACACGATATTATTCCACATACTTCTACGCCACCATTTGCCTTCTCGCTGAATGTTCGAACTCCGTTGAAAACGGCGAACCGATATCTGGAAATGAAGAAATAACGTTTTGGGAAAAATTGCCATATTTTCGAACGGTGTTAGTCGATGTGTTTTGCGAAGATAATGGAAACTGGCACATCGTATAAAGATAGCATGTTTTTTCTTCCATTTCAAGAAACGGCCCATTTTATTTCAAAATTTGTACGATTTTTTTTAGTTAATTGAGACTTGGCAGAAATCCGGATAAAAAATATTGCCACGTTACTCCGAAGTTTTCTACATTTCTCCGCATTTCTGTAAACTTTCTCTTTTTCTTTTCGAATTCCTTCAATTTTTGTTTGTTTCTTAATATTCCTGTATTTTTTAATTTTCTTCTATACTATGAAACTCTTAATACTTTTTGGGTCACCACCCTTCTAAAAAAAATCAAGGAATTGTCATTCACAGTTTGATCGAAAGGACAAAAAAGCTAATTTTTCCCGAAAAATTCATTTTCTGAGCTATTATCACTTTTTCAAAATTCTTCCAATAAGGCATTTAAGAAACCTAGGAAATAATGAGAAATTCTCGTAAATAAAATTCGAAAATCCCAATAATGCGGAAAAAAGAGGAATATTAGGAAAAATCGGTACATTTCAAAATGACCATTTCTCATTTTTCCTGATTTTCTCCGAATTGGGAGAAAACGAAGAACATACAAGAAATTGGGAAAAAAACAATTCTACCAGCCTAGCGTGAAAAATAAGTTTCGATTTTGTATTAAGTTATTACAAAACTATTTCTACCATCGACAAAAGTACTCGTCTAGTCTCGTCATTCGTATCGGTCAAATCTATTGCTCTCCGGAGACCCTGTTCGCAGCGAAAAGCCACGAATCACCGATGAGCTCGTACATCACCGTTTCAGTCACCGAAGGTGTGTCTCGTAGCTAATTGGATCGTTCTTGGAAAAGCTACGATATTTATGGGTGCTTATATCCCGTAGTTAGTTCAATGTCTCGTATATCAAAAGAATGGGACGTTAGGTGAAACGATCGATACGCATAGAAAAAAAAAAGCCGTATGGCCACGGAAAGACGGAAATGAATATCAGACCTGAAGTACTTAGCGTTGTTTTGTCCGATGGTATTGTGAGTGGTATCGGTTGAGAATTCGCAACAGAGTCCACGATCGCACAGAGTCAGAGTACGAGATCCGTTGGTAGGTTCGAACGGCGAGGTAGTGTAAGGCGTCAAATCATCGGGGAGAAGCGCTTGTTGCGACACAGGTTCAGCCCCGTCGATAGTAGATATTTCGTTTTTGGTGAAGATATAGGTTATCGGGTCATCAGTATTGGAAAGTTGATGGCGACGTCCGTTTATAAACTTTGGTACTTTGGCGACGAGGAGTGCATTGGTGCGTTTCTCGGGCCAAAGGCTAATCAAGGATCCATCGGTACCAGCGTATATTCCACTACCTCCGCTTCCATTACCCGGATCGTTGTAACCAGAGCCCAGAAAATTAACGTTGTTCGCGTACGACCATGAAGATTGTACCGCCGTAGAGGTTAGGAATGGCAATTCCGAAAACCAACGACTCGAGAAAACGATATCGGTTATCTTAGCTTCACGTATCAAACGAAGAGCAGGCTCTTCGTAAAGGATGTCGAAACATATAAATTGTCCGAAAGTAACGTCAAAATCAGTTCGAAAAGTTGATACTTCGGGCTTTGACGTTTTGTTGAAACCTTCTTCACCGAAGAGGTTATACTTCCGGTATCTTGCGACAATCATACCCTGACGATCGAATACGACGTTTGTATTGTACAATTCGTATCCGTCCATGCTACATCCGGTTGTACATTTTGCCTTTTCGCGGACGTTGATCACGACGTATGTGGCGTACATTTTTGCGGCGCAAGATATGGCCTTCAGTGCCTATAGATATAAAAATAATTGATGCTATAACTACGTTTTTTTGGTTCTTTGTCGTAAATTCAAACTTCGATGGGCATATTTAATATTTAGGGCCAATATGGTATATTGCGCAGAAATATTATCTTTTTAGTATTTACGACTCATTTCGTCGTTTTAGGCGTTGAAGTATACGAAAATGCCCTATTTTATTGCATTTTTGACAAAATAATAAAAACTCATAAATTACGGAAATAATGAAAATTGTCAGCTTCCGCCGGCTAAATATCATTAGTGGTTACTAATTAAAGTTTTTGATGGCAAAAAAAATCTCCCGCGAAAATTGACTTGAAGATTTGAGATTTCTGCATTATATTACTTTTATTTCATTCGATAATCATTTTCAACTATTTATTTTCAAAAAATTTATAAATAGCCCTACAGAGGATTAAAAAAAAAAAATAAAACTACGACGATGGTGGCTGCTCCAATGGGCTTCCACTTTCAAACACTCGTTAATGCGATTAACGAGAGATCGATCCGCTGGTAATATATACCCTGGACGGATATCGCAACAGGGACATTGGATTTACCCTTTCATTTTTTCTCGAACGTTCGATCAATCGATTCGAAGATAAACATTTTCTGCAAACATTTTCTTTGGAACCTTCAAGGTTCCGCTGAATGGACCGTCGGGCAAAAAGTTAGTCCAAATGGGGGAAACTTGACCAAAGGATCAGTCTCAAATATCCGTTGTAACAAACTTGACCTTGAAACCATTTGAAAGACGTTCACCAAATGGCCAATTAATCTTGTTACGTAATTAGTTTTTCGAAACCATTCAACGCAATTTAGCCAAGGATTTTCACTTTTCATTTTTGTTTGCTATTGATCTCGATGTCTTCGTACAACTGAGATCCCGGACAAACCCAAACAACCAAACCGCGATTGTCAACCCTAATAATGTTTCGAATTGTTCCGAAAAGTTACCATTTTCAAAAAGTCATTTTCAAAAAATCACCATTTTCAAAAAGTTATTTTCAAAAAATCACCATGTTCAAAAAGTCATTATTTTCAAAAAATCACCATTTTCAAAAAGTCATTATCAAAAAATCACCATTTTCAAAAAGTCATTATTTTGAAAAAATCACTATTTCAAAAAGTCACTATTTTGAAATAATCAACATTTTGAAAAAGTCATTATTTTCAAAAAATCACCATTTTCAAAAAGTCATTTTCAAAAATTACCATTTTGAAAAAGTCACTATTTTGAAAAAGTCACTATTTTGAAAAAGTCACTATTTTGGAAAAGTCACTATTTTGAAAAAGTCACTATTTTCTTGAACCGGAAAAAATGGTAACTTTGTTTCAGGTAAGAGCGATTTTTGATTAGTGTAACGTAAGATGGCGTGTGCGTTTTCACCTGCATGACGTCTGACGAATCGTTCTTGCATGGTGTCACCCGGTCTTGAGGATCAGGCACGTAAGAGCTATGAGGCAAATAACGATTACGTTCGTTAGCTGGAAATGACCTGCCTGCGGTCAAACTTCCCTCCGGAAATACGATGACGTCCACATCCTGTTTATCAGACACAATATATTTTTACAAATAATTACTCATAATTACACATAATTATATATGTATACAAATACGAAGAAAACAAAATTTTCTTTTATTATCCAAAAAAAAAATGTTTTTTTTTTAAGTTATAGAAGAATCTGGACTTTCACAATAACAGTTTTGAATTTTGCTCGGAAAATTCGAATTATTTCGATCGTTAAATTCTTTTTTTAAATGGCCTCGATCGGCTTTTTTGGTACTCGAAATTTTAAACGTTTTTTTTTTTAGCTAATTTTAAAAAGTTGCTGAATGGCAAATTTTCAAAATTATCAGTCTAAAATTTGATCGCGTCATTCGTCATGCTGTTTCATAAGGTAATTAGGTATGCTGAACATCAATGTGCCCCTTACATGTTGATTAGCTTTCTTCAAAAACTCCAAATAGTTCTTGGCGTTTTCATCAGCAATTACGGTTCCATTGTCACCCTTGATCACTGGATGGTATTCCACAACCGCGCCTACGTAGTACGGTGAAGTTGGTGTCGATGCCTGTAATATTTCGTTTATTCCGATGGCGAAATGTTTTCTTCCTTTTTTTTAGTCTCGCACTCGCGCGTCGGATTACCGAAGGTAAATAAACGGTACGGATATTGCCGCGTTAGGAATGATTCTTCGGTTATACGAATTTAAAAACATTTGAAATTTGAGTTATAAGCATGTTGTGAAAGGGGGGTGGGGTAGGAAACCCGAACTTTGAATGACTAGAAGGCTCAAAATTCCGAATTTTAATATTACGAAACTACAAATTTCGTGAATTTTTGGGTTTGTTTAGGTTTGTTTAAAATCAAGGGTTTAAAATCAAACTAAGGAGCCCAAACAAACCCAAACAAATTTGGTAAAGCTTTTGCTGGCATGACCTTTACGAAATTTGTAGTTTCGGAATTTTCAAAATTCGGAATTTTGAGTTTAAGGGTTTAAAATCAAAGTAACGAACCCAAACAAACCCAAACAAATTTCGTAAACCTTCACGAAATTTGTAGTTTCGGACTATTAAAATTCGGAATTTTGAGCCTTCTGGTCAATCGAAATTCGGGTTTCCTACTCAGCCCCAATAATTTGGCAAACAACTGTAAAGATTAATTGTTTAAAATTTGTATGAACCTTCTTAACAATCATACTCAACTGTGGGTTCAATTTGAGAAAGTTTGACCGTTTAGAAATCGTGATATTTGTTGTAAAACAATCGTCTTTTTTTCAGAACTTCCTATAAGACCTTGTGTTAAAGTTGCGATTTTTAGCAATGAATATATCTCGATCACCAAACGGTGTAACCTTTTCAATTTTTTTCTAATTTATAATACGACCCTCAAAAAGATTCACGTAATTTTTCAAAAAATTATCTTTCAAAAATTGTATCTGATGATTTTGCCTTTACGTAATTTTAATTCACGTAATTTTTTAAACAATTATCTTGAAGAATTGTATCTGATGATTTTGCCTTTACGTAATTTTTATTCATGTAATTTTTAAACAATTATCTTGAAAAATTGTATCTAATGATTTTGCCTTTACGTAATTTTTCAAACAATTATCTTGAAACATTGTATTTGATGATTTTGCCTTTACCTAATTTTTATTAACGTAATTTTTTAAACAATTATCTTGAAAAATTGTATCTGATGATTTTGCCTTTACGTAATTTTTATTCACGTAATTTTTTTAACAATTATCTTGAAAAATTGTATGTGATGATTTTGCCTTTACTTTGTATATACTATTGTGATTATGACGCAAGAACATCCTTAAGTAGGCGGATCGTTAAGTTTCTCACGATGCATATCCGTTTTCGCGAATTTCAAACTAAATTTTTTTAAGCGATATCCTTTTCGAGTATAGTATTGATTTTTCTGGTATACTGTTCCGCGCCCTGGTAGAATTTGTTTTTCCCCATTTCTTATATTTTTTCCGTTTGCACCCGATTTGGAGAAAATCGGAAAAATGAGAAATATTAATCTTGATATATACCGATTTTCCCCAATATTCCTCTTTTTTTGTATTATTTCGAATTTCGAATTTTATTTACGAGAATTTCCCATTATTTCCTAGCATTCTTAAATGCCTTATCGGAAGAATTTGGTGAAAGTGATAAAAGCTCAGAAAATGAGTTTGTCGGGAAAAATTCCCATTTTTGTCCGTACTTTCGATCAAACTGTGAATGACAATCCCTTGATTTTTTTAGAAGGGCGGTGACCCAAAAAAGTTCCGGAAGTTTATAATATAGAAGAAAACTCAAAACTGCAGGAAATATTAAATATAAAAAAATTAAGGAATTCGAAAAGAAATAGGGAAAGTTTAGAGAAACGCGAAGAAATTTTGAAAACTTCGCAGTAATGTAGAAATATTTTTTCTCCGAAGTCTCAATTCACTAAAAAAATCGAAAAGAATCGGACAAATTTTATGAGAAAATAGTAGCTTTTAAGAAAAATGTAAGGAAAAAGAGGAAATTTAGAGAAATTCGAAGAAATTTGAAAAAAATCGAATATATAGAAATATTTTATCTCCGGAATTCTCCGAAAAGTCTCAACCGAAAAAATTGGACAAATTTTGAAAAAAAAAAAAAATGTTATCAGGGCTAGCGGACCGTATTCTCTTCCGTAATGGACTTCAGTGAACGGGAAAGTCGTAATATATTCTCAAACTTTAACCGACCGCCCACAGGCTTCCGTTTAAACAATCCATCGGCATTGATCCGCGTAGGGATAGATAGACGCGAGTAGCTTTGAAAAAATGGACCATAGGACGTTGGAAGTTTGAAATCGATACGGTGCGGGCGTGAAAAACCGAGCGTGCGTGGATCGTTGACGATTTCCGTTTCCCAACAATTTCGCGATTACGATCGAATGCGAAACGATTATTATTACAACTTATTCTTTTAAAAAATCAAATACAAAATTTTGATCGTTTTTATTCAAAGATTTACCTGAAGCGTTATCCTCGCGGAGAGAAGAATGCAGAAGAGACACAACAAACTTTTTCCTCGGTCCATTCTCGTGTTTTCTAAAAGTAATGAAAGTGAAAAAATCAACGAGAAAAAACGCGATATATCGAAGCCCTCGAAGCGTCGGTTGGAAAGCAGCGCGAGTAACGGACGAAAGATAAAACCGAGAGTGACCGGAAGAAACAAAACAAACACTTTTCCCCTTGAACGATCGGGACTCGAAGAATATACTCGTGCACTGTTAAATGTTTTTTTTTTTTCAAAAACCTTTATATATAATTCTTTTTTCAAACTTCAGCGTAGTATAAACGATATTAAGATACGCGGAGAAATATATATTTACATATACATGTATATATACATCGTCGTTGCGCTTGTAAAAATCCCTATGTTTTCAATTTTTTCAGTTGAAAAACTAAACGATTTCATTTAACGATTCATAAGTTAATTCATATTTCAGACGTATCGAGTTTTTGTAAAATCAATTTCGTTTTTATTCAATTTTTTCAATTTTATTTTTGTAAAATCAATCTCGATGCGCGATTCTAACGCGATCGAACAAAAAAAAACAATTTTTGAAAACGCACGTAGCGATTTTAGCCGACGCAGCGACGATGTATGAAAAGATAGGAAAAGGAAGATCGAATATTAAAAAAAACCGCGGGTGTGAACCGTTAGCTTGAAATCGCTGTAGCAGAGTCGTAGCGCGACGACAGAGTCCGTAGGATTCTCGAACGGTGGAAGTTCGAACTAACCGGTATATTCTTCGTGTTCAGTGGGATTGAAAAAAAAAACACGTCGGAGCGATAAGAAAACAATAAAAATCAGAGATAAGTATATATTCGTGAATGGGAACGATGCGTTCTCTTTCGAGTACAAATATTTGTTGGCGGGGGCGTCACGGGTGTGTTTCCCGATGAGATAAGAGAGCAAAACCGCGTGATCGCGGATTTTCGTTCAAAAGTACGAAACAAGACGAACGAAAGCGACAGAAGAGAAAATATGTCAGTGGGATATATAAAATGTGTATTAACCGTCGTCCCGCGATCGCGAGCTACCGTAGAATGTCTGGTTTTGTAACCGTTCTCTTCTACGTCGAATCGACGCGCCCTCTCTTCCCCCCTCCACGCAACTCTTACTCTCCCTTAGTTTCTCTCTCTCTCTCTCTCTTTCTCCCTGCTTTGACCTGGCCGAGGTCGACCCGGAGTGGGATTGACTCCAAGAATCTTCGCGCATGTGTCCCGTTCGGTAAATCCCGAGAACCGTGCCAAAACATCCAACCACGAGCAGGAAAGGCGGCACAGCGAACTATCGAGTGACAGAATCCAACCAGTCCCTTTTTTCCAGTTTGCCTCTACGAAGCACGAAACACCGTGGCATTTTAAAAAAATAGATATCAACTGTTTTTATTTTCAACCTTCTCGGTACACATATGGGGTTTTATGGGGTGGGGATTATTCTTTTGATTTTCGTCAACACTGCGCATCCTCGTTTCTCCAGTCCCGGAGAATTCTTCGTATGGATCCGATGTTTCAGTTCAATTTACAAAAAAAAAAAAACAAACACTGAAGCAACGGCTCAATGACTCGGAAAAGTAAGTCATATCGATTAATCGGCTATAGTGACGCGTATATATATTCCGGGGGATGCTGCGCGTATGCTATCACCCCCTCTTCGCCTTTCGACCCCCTCCCCTCCCCTCCTTCCCACTCCCTCTTCGCTGCTGTCTCGGAGAGAAAAACTATAACACAGAGTGGTCGCGACGGGGAGCCTGGGAATTTGCGTTATATTCTCAGGCGCAAGGCCAATGAATCCGATATTGAGACAGTCCCGGAGGGATATCGAAATTTCGTACGAACGAGATTCCGTGTGAACCTCATTACGGCGAAATGTATTTCGAGTTTTTGTAAAATCGAATTAATGAGCTGCTTATCAAAATTTGTATTATCTCGGTCGAAGAGTTAACACGAGTCCTTGTGCAGTTATTCTATTTTTTACTTCTTTTTTCTCGTCGTCTCGTATTATCTCTGGTAAACCCCGTGTTTGCTGGTCTTATATAAGTTATTGAAAAGTTGAAGATTCTAGTCGTTATTTTTTTACTATTCGCAGGAATCTTGCCGCCATCTTGATTTTTCTAGGATGAAAGTAAATTGAACACGGAAACAAAGGGAAGGATGATCGGTTAGGATTGATCCGCGTAATAATTCTGAAATATAATAAATAATTAATAAATAAAATATAAATAAATAATAATAATAAATTTTCCGTGAGGTTAGAAAAATTTGATTTTACCGAAATCCGAAAAAACGAGTTTACGGTTTCGGAATCCGCGAGATTTTTCGGTCCAGTCACAATTCGATAAAGATTCGACACATCGAAGCGAGAAATTCTGCACGAGATTTTCCCACGGGCAAAATGAAGATGGTTGAAAAGCTGGAAAAGCTGTGTGCACTATTGTGCTGTCGTCAACCGGCGCGCGAATACCCTCCACACCCCACCATGAAGATTCGATTCGGTGACCTACCAACACCTACGAGGATCCACCAATATACACATAACCTCAAAATTCCGGGCTACCGTGTACGAGAATACGAGGAAAATAAATACATCGCGTGGAAAGTGCCGTTTTCCCAGTACGGTACGAAAGCATCGTATAAACGTCTCCAGTATGAGAGGCAAATTTCTATGATTGCCGGCGGCGTCGGTTTTACTTCCAGCATCGCGTGTTTCGAGTCGTACCCTTGTTTCGTGTCTACACATTTTGACTATGTGGAACAATCGATTTGTGTTCTCGTTTCGTCCCCGAGCTTGAACGCTTCGAAAAATCTCCGCTGCCATTTACAAAAATTCATTTATCGAAAAGACAAAATCGGCCAAGTGCGAGTCGGACTCGCCCATGAAGGGTTCCGTAGCACCAAGTAACATAATATAAAAGTAACATAATATAAAAGATCTATGTTTTAAAAAAACTATCCCAGTGATGGGTAGAATACGCAGTTTTCGTTTTCGTTAAGGGCGGGGTAAGGTCAAACCATACGAAAAAAAGCCATGTTTTCGTGATTTTTTTTCTGACGACGCAGTTAAAATTGATTTACTCAACCAATGGTACATTGAAGTATGACATTCGATGAATGTTTCATCAAATTTGTACAAAGAAATATTAAAAAATACGGCAATGGCAGCAATTGTTCGGACGGGTCTCGAAAAAAAGTTGAATTGCGGTGCCCC
>JAPYZJ010001371.1:16037-44192 GCA_030522765.1 Ophioninae sp. B BG-2022a | reverse complement strand
TTTAGTTTGATGACT
The DNA here is from genome assembly GCA_030522765.1 of Ophioninae sp. B BG-2022a. Lineage (NCBI taxonomy): Eukaryota > Metazoa > Arthropoda > Insecta > Hymenoptera > Ichneumonidae > Ophioninae sp. B BG-2022a. The sequence goes on along the minus strand of JAPYZJ010001371.1, from coordinate 44,177 downwards.
CAAGAGTTTTCCCTTTGCCAAATCTTCATTAGATCGCAGGTAAACATAAACAATTTCAGTTCGTGACGAACGATAAATAATTACTTATGCGAAGTGGTTATAAGTAGGTAATCATCTTTATCAAATATTTACTATGATTTATTATGAAAGAAAGCATGGAGCATTTATGTAATCTTTACTCTTTTTGGACAAAACGCTCCACGCTTTCTTTCATAATAAATCATAGTAAATATTTAATAACGATGATTACCTACTTATAACCATTTCGCATAGGTAATTATTTATCGTTCGCCATGAACTGAAATTGTTTATGTTTACCTGCGATCTAATGAAGATTTGGCAAAGGGAAAACTCTTGAGTCATCAAACTAAATGTCCGAATTATTTTGTCATTTTTAGTGCGTGCTAGAAGCGTGTTTTTTAGTTTTTTAAACTATTAATTTTTTTAGCCTCGAATTTTTTTTATTTTTAATTTTTTTCCTTTTTTTGGGTTTTCCCTTTCTTTTCCGCGACTGCCGAGTTAGCCCCAACGTGCGCGAGTTGATCCCTTGGCGAATGACCCCTGGACTAAGTGCCACCCTCGCGCGTACGAGCCCTCCCCTCACCCCATTGTAATCGCGTTGTTTTTTTTTATTAATTTCTTTATCTTATTATTTGTATTCCTTTTTTTTCTTATGATTAAAATTGAGTTTGTTGTTTTCGTATTTTCTTTGGTTTTTTTCATTGTATTTTTGAACTCCCATTTCTCCTCTCCCCCCTTGCCCTTCCCTTTAGGTGGCAGTGACGCGAGCCAGGGAAGTCATAATATATATATATATATATAAAGTGGGGTGAATTATTACTTCAGGTGTCAGAGATCCATTATTAATTTGCTCTCGGTGATGGTTATCACCGAGGCAGGAAAGGAGAGAAATTGCTCGTGTGAAGGAAGGGATAAGGAGGCTCAACCAACCATTCAGCTAGTACACGGTCTAGATGATATCATCCCTTAAGGGAAGAGGAAATAAATTTTCAATTAAGCTTATTCGACGTGACCGTCATTCTGACCTCGTAGAGTGTATATAGATTTTGACATACATAGGGACACGTCCATACATCACACCGATAGGGCACTATACAGGGTGACCCCATTCAACCTATTCTTTCTAAAGGGTTATTCTAAAGGTCATTCAAATCAAATTAAGCTTTATCAACTATGGACTAAAATGGAGTAGTTATGGAATTCGAATGGTTCTACGAATTGGTAGAAGTTTTCAGGCACATCAAAACAAATAATTGGTAAAAATACTTTTCTAAATTTTTAATTGATACGTTTTTGTAACCTGCCAAATGAATGATGGAATTTAATGAATGCATGCCCGAAATTTGTGTAATCTTAAAAAAAAGAGATCTAAGAAAGAAAGAGAAAAAAAGGTATAATTTGGTACATGTTTAACGTTAATAATTTTTCATAAATCGCTAATTTAATAATATTATTATTAAATTTAACATTAAAACTTAACATTTCTTAATATTCTTTTATATAAGCATCTAGAAATCTGGATTTTCCACTTTCGATAATAATTTTGCCATGTGCTTTCCTGAGGTTTTGTCATCTGTTGTACATCTGTTCCAACCGTCCAACAAAAAATTGCAATTGATTCGATTAATTATATAAAGCTTCAAGGAAATCCGTTCTATCAACAACGGTTAAATTTCCAATGAAAAATCGAGCATCTTTAACTCCCTCCATCGCACTGCCTTGTCATGTGATACATTTTCTCAATATAAATCCTTTAATATAAGGACTTGACTTTAAATTCATACGAAATTAAATAAATTGATTATTTATGGTGAAAGGAAAAGTGTGTAATCTTAAGGACAATTTCCTTCATTCAACGATACGTTTACTATTGTAACTTTGCACATGTCCAATGCTAATGAAGAACATCAGAATTTTTCGACATTCCACTTTGAATAAAATGGCAAAATCACCTCGGGGACGATAAACTTTGACAAAGGATAAAAGTGACTAGCACTTCTTCGAAACTTGTGAACCGCACGTGACAAAAAGTGGTTAGTGATTTTTCTGTGAGGAAGGATATTTGAATCGTTCCTCGTGGCGTTAAAGAGCCCAGAGGTATGTCGGTTTTGTAAATACCAGACAGGCAAATACCAGTTGATAGAACCTGGTCGCATAGTGTGTGTCGAAAAATAGAAGCGACCGGAAAGAGGTAGAGCTTTTTTCGAAAGCCTTGACGTGTTGATTTGGTGCTTCGAATGCTGTCGCTGCAGGAGACTAGATAGCGCTCGAACAATTTCGCAAAATGGTAGACGAGAGAGAGAGAACACCGAAAACGATGAAGCCTTTCACCGATCCGGAATTAGCCGCCTCGACAACCCCCTATATCATCAATTTTTTTCTCTTTCCGTCTCACTTCCCCTTTGGAACGACCGGGCCTGTTCAATTTTTACGATAAAAGCGGATCGTTAGATGCGCATGATCAGGCCGAATCCGTGGCGAAAAAATAGACGTATCGCCATATGCGAAATAGAACAAAAAAAAATGTTGAACCACCGAGTGAGAATAAAAAGGCTTGAAGCAAAGAGGAAACAAGAGAAGAAATAGATGACTAGATTGACCAGGCTCAAAAACACATAGGTGATCACAAAGGACATCACTTTAGGGCCTCTTTGCTTTGTTTGAAACTCAAGTGCAGAATTAAGGGCATGACGAACATCGACATAATCTCACAAATTTTCGAAATCGTTTTTCTCGGAGTCGATTAAGGTTACAGCGAAAAATCGGGCATCAGTCTTCGTAGAATATATGGAGACAGAAATAAATGCTTGAATTTTACGATAAAAATGTATCGTCCTTGAGAAATTGCGATTTAAAAATTTCAACTATCTCTCTCGCACTCGTGTGTCACGTGGTACATTTTCGACATGTCCTTAAGAGCATGACGACCATCGACATAACCTCACAAATTTTCGAAATCGTTTTTCTCGGAGTCGATTAAGGTTACAGCGAAAAATCGAGCATCAATCTTTGTAGAATTCATAGAGACAGAGATAGATTCTTGAATTTTACGATAAAAATGTATCGTCCTTGAGAAATTGCGATTAAAAAATTTGGACTATCTTTCTCGCACTCGTGTATCGCGTGGTACATCTTCGACATGTCCTTAAGCAAGATAAGGCCAATGGGTCGAATGTATCTCTTTAAAGTATAAACCGAAAAAATACAAATCCACGATTCTACGGTGAAAGAGAAGGAGGGAAGAGAGAGAGGGAGAATCGAACAGACCACACGGCTTGGCCGGAGTTTATAGCCACATCTTGTATAACTTTAGACAACAGACTGTGCTGCGAGTGAGTAGTAACAGCTGGTGCGGGTCAGACATGTTTCGAATTTTTATACTGACTTTCAGGACTCTATGTGCATATCGCAGTATTAGCTGCTGTTGAACGGAAAAGGCGTAAACGATCCTGGCATATCCAAGGAAATGATCAAAGTGCTTCATAGCGAGTTTTGATATTTCTAATTTGCATAAAAATAGTCGTCCACTATTTTCTTACGACCGCAAGGTGTGATCTAATACGTGTGGATCTCAGAAGTATAGACACCTACGCGTTATTATGAGTATACAGGGTGACCGGTAATTGGACCTATTCCTTGAGACCTATTCCTCATTCTAGAGAAAAAAAATACTCTACTCTGAATATTGAATTAATACTTTTATGAAAGCTGAGAAATAAACAACATGTCACGATGGCATGCATTTTTGCGAATGAATATTATCATTCGCGTGTCAGCTTTCAGAAAAGCATTAATTAAATATTGACAATGGAATATATTTTAAAAATCATTTATTTTTAAAAACTGAAGAATTCTAAAAATATCATCAAGCCATCATAATTCAGTAGCTATTCATTTTTTTACCCCTAGTTAATAGGATTTAATGAGATTGAAAGTACATTCATATAAAGGTGACCATCAGCAACCCTGGATATTTTTAGAATAACCTTCTTCATGTTTTTAACTGAATTTAATCTAAAATTACTTTTATCTGTATAATCTTGGGAGAAGCTAATATTTAAGCCATTGAGGTGTTCACATTGTTGTAAACAGCGTAGCAAGGTGTACCAATAGAACAGTTATTGAGGTCAATCATCTTGAAAATTACCCTCCACCCAGGGAGAGCCCTTCCCATAAATAAATAAGCACACATGAAAGTCGTAGACTTCCAATAAGGAAAATTCATTTATGGCATCTACAGTGGCGAGCACTTATGTCGTTGGTACTCTGCTCTCCTACATTTTGACCTCGTTTACTTTTTGGAAGCCCCGACGAAAAAAAGTAAACGCCGGAAACTGATGCATAAAACTGAATTTACGACTCTGACGTGATGTGCATATATTTTCAAATAAGCGTTGAATTCGCAGCTCAGGGTAAACGAGTCTCGCAGACGCCTCGCTCATTTCAATCTTTTCATCGCGATAAAATGGCGTTATACGATTTGGCCTGATATATAGTCTCACTGCGGCATGCTGAGACGCACATAAATAAACCAACGAAAAATATAAAACGTATCGGATAGTTGTGCTGTAGGGTAACGTTCACTAATGACTGGTGATGTTCGATGCTACTATGTAAGAAAGAATACTCTAGGAAAAATTGTGAAGACGAAAGTATATCATAGCTTGTAATGATTTTATTTTATAATTTTTATTTTGGTACAAGTACTGTTTTTCTCTCTCTCTCTCTCTCTTTAATTATCTCGATCAGTCTCTAACCTCTAACCTCGAAGGAGACTTTCGAGGTGAAATTGCCAAAAGTTCACCCTTCTGATCGCATTATTTGTCCGGGTTTGTTGGGATTGATTGAATTTTTTCAGCCATTTTGCGTTCGTTTGTGTCTTTTTGGATTTCTCTGAGTTTTCAATTTTTTTTGCGTCTTTTTGGGCTTATTCTGGTGTTTTTGCATAGGTTTGAGTCTTTTGAGTTTGTTTTGCCCTCTTTGGTCATATTTGGGTTTGAGTCTTTTGCGTTTATTTGGATCTTTCTGAGGGTGCATTAATTCGTTTGGGTGCTTTTGGTTGTACTCCCTTTGGGTTTTTCTAAATTTGTCTCGGTTTTTTGGGTTTATTTGGGTCGTTTTGTGTTTGTTTCGATCTGATTGGTTATTTTTGGGTTTATTTGGAAAGTTTCGGTTTATTTGACTGTGTTTATTATATAAATAAATAACTATCAAATTTCAATATTTCGAAAACCATTACCAGTTGCCAACAATTTTTTCAGGGATTCTCTCAGAATATTGAAATGAAGTTATTTACAAAATGTCTATATGTTTCATTGTCTCCCTCCCATGCCTTAAATTATTCTGTCCTGCTGATACATTGTTACGAATTTTCGTCGAATCATGTCTACAGCCCCGAAAAGAAAAATGTTCCTTTTTTGAAGAAATATGTTCCAAGACATTTGACAAACATTGTTCATGATAAAATCGGAAATGTGCGGTTTTAGTTTCACAATGCATTCTTATTCTTTCAAGTTTATTTGCCCAATGCTTTACGCATGTAGTCAAGTGATTAAACTTTTTTCTTTGTATAAATATTTATAAAGTCCAAAATGTTAATGTCTAAGAAGCGAAGGAAGAGAAAAAGTAGGTGAGGGCGAGAAGGAGGGACGCAGAGAGGAACGGGCTTTGCTTATCGAACGTTGATTAAAATTTACGATATTGCCATGGGATCTCCTTGATATGGAACGGTTTTATGTTTGAGTATTTCTTTTTACCTACGCCTTGATGTTGGCGCTTAAAATATTACTTGCTTCTGCCTCTTAATTTCAAACTATACATAAACATATCCATTACATCTCTCAAACGTTGCTTTGCCTGAATTTTCGTTTTGAAAAAAAGCATATCAGGGTACAACATACCCACGGATTTCGGAAACGAATTTTCACAATTTTTACCAGAAAATGTTAAATTGATAGATGAACGGCTTCTTATCAAATTTTATGAATCAATGATAAAAAATGTCGATTGTATTACTATGCTGACGTTGTGATTGAAATAATGGAAAATGTGAAAAAAGTGAGGCAAACTTAATAGTTTCAAGTGTTAACTTTGATCGTTTCACGTATTCCAAGAAATCGGTGGGGTGGGGTAGGAAACCCGAACTTCGATTGACCAGAAGGCTCAAAATCCCGAATTTGAATTTACCGAAACTGCAAACTTCGTAAATTTTTGGCTTTGCTTGAGTTTGTTTATAACCAAGGCTTTAAAATAAAACTAACGAACCCAAACAAACCCAAACAACTTTGGTAAACCTTTACGAAATTTTTAGTTCAGGACTGATAAAATTCGGAATTTCGAGCCATCTGGTCAATCGAAGTTTTCCTACCCCGCAGTTGTACTCTGCTTAGCTTCAGTGCCCTCCAGAGCCTTGCCCTGAGCCCCTATCAACTAGTTATTTAGTGAACATTTTTTAATAATTTATGCATTATTATTCCATAAAAAATTCTGCTAACTCAAATTTTAAAAAACATTGCGGATTTCCCAATAGTCAAACCATCAATTCATGTAAATTCTCTATATTGATAAATCCAACTGTGATTAATATACGAGATCGATCTGTATCGATTTGTTGGTTGCAGCAGAGAAAATGTTTTACTTCTCTTCTCAAAAGCCTCGATAAAGATACGCGAACATAATTACAGCGGTAGTCTTGAGTCCGTTAGAATGAGAAAAAAGAAACTAAGTAAAAATCGTGCAAGAGGTCAACCGGAAGCTCAGAGTTACATTCGGCCATCAGCGAGACTCATCCCGTGCAGCTACAGCCCTATCACTTTTCTCGTGAAACTCCACTGCTAGTCTTTTCTATATATCTGTAAGCATATATATATATCTAGATTGCGAAAGAAATACGGCCAAGAAGTTTCGTCGTTTAACCCCGGCCATTAAGCTTAATGAGATTACTGGTTAAAGATACTGAAACTCATTACATATATACATGTCCGCGTCGCCGTGAGCGTGGGTCTGCCGTCACACCTTCATCGTATGGACTACGTCTTAACTCCGTAGTTATCTTCTAGATAAATACTAATCGGGTGCATTAGATAAACTTGGGCCATTGACAAAGTATCAATACGTGCTTTAGCTCGTTCAGATCTCTTTTTTCCATTCTATCCCTCTTTATCCTAGTGCTTTTTTTTTCTTCGTCTCTGTCTTATTTTTCTGTCATTTATTTTCTATAACCTGCCCCAGAGGATACGTATCTCTGATACCGAGAGATCAGGCAATTTCATTTTTTAGTCTCTCATTTATTCTTAGTCATTGGGAGCGACCACATATGTAGGATGATGGACATCGCAATTGCAAAGATTTGTATTTATAGTAGATACTTAAAATCGATTGTAATAGAAATTATTATATTATAATAGAAATAGAAATTATTATATTACAATAGAAATTATTATATTACATATTTAATGACATACCATTACATGTTTATACGATAAAACAGCCACAGAAAAAATTACTCGATGTGGGGATGAGGTATTTATTTTTTAATGAAGATACATTTTAAATAACCTTAACAATGTTATAATTAAAATTTCAATAAAAAACACAAATAATTTTTGAATAATTTGTGTTATTTATCGACACGAGTAAAAACAATGTAATTTTACATATTCTCTAGCGTAAACTAAGAGAATATATAATATGCTTTTTCTTAATTATCTACTAGAATTAGTAGATAATTCTACTAATAATTAAGCTTTCCTTAATTATCAGTAGAATTAAGGAAAGCGTTCGAAGATAAGAAAGAGAAATGTAAAAAGAGGAGAAGGAAACGCAAGTCCAATGTAACCCTAGAGGAATCAATATATCTACGTACATATATATTCTCTAGTGGTTTTGCGCAGGTGAAAATGGTGATGGATTTTTTTTTACGTTGGCATTTTTCTGCCACTCATCAGTTAGAATTGTTCATGTGCACCGGAATCCAAATGATATTATCTGGTGATCGTACATCGGTGACAGGCTGGTCGCATTGACAATGACTCGATAACTCTCGTACTAATGTATCGACGAAAAGTCTGATAATGATATAGATAGCAGTTTTTTTCACTCGTTTCGAGCTTTACTGGCCGGGACAAAATATCTATCAAATGTACTTTACCCTCACCCCTAGAACAGAGCATTTCAAATTCGTGTTATTTGCATAATACAATTGGACTTTTGGAATAAATTACTTTCGCGTATAAATGTATGTATATGACCTATTTCACTTCAATCAAGTGAGCTTTCAACCCGATGGTTCATTTAGTTCCTTGCTATTTTTTATTCAAAAATATTCCTGGTTTTCAGAGCGTTTCCAGAATTTGATACTTTGTTGAAAGACCCTCAAATGAATGTGAACAATCAACGCTTCTTTTTGCGTGTAAAAAAAATTAAAATACCCGCATAATTTTATGGAATAAATATAATAAACGATATTTCCAGAAAAAAGTGGTAGTGAATTTTGATTATCATTGAAAGGAAAATTCGAACATATTATTCACCAGAATTGCATAAAAAAAGTTCGGAACGTTTCTATAACAATTGCAAATCATACAACTGTGGTGTCTGCTTTTTTATGCTGGAAAGAAAAAAAAAACTTTCGAAAGAGTTTTCAATAATTGGTTGCATTTACTTGTAATCAAATATTTGAGACAAATAAAAAGGCCACCCTGCTCACATTGATACTATTTTTTTATTATCAATCGATAATACAAAAAGTGAATGAAAGTTTCGAAAATTTTCAAAAATTCGTTTTCGTAAAACGATGATAAAAATTTGCAACAAATCTCTAACATTTTAATCATTTAAACAACAATAAATAAATAAAAATAAAACAATAATGGAAAGATTATAAAATATATAAAAACAATTAAAAAAACCTATTTGAAAAAATAATAAAATGACATAAAAAAAACAAGTTTCGATCGACCGTACCTCGAGTTTGTACAGAGCTGGTAACATAAATGTGCATTCGAATGAATATCCGTTACAGCATTGCTGTCGTGTACAAGCTTATCGTTTATTCTTGGTACGGGGTATTTTCCGTGATCGCGGTCTATTTGCTTTTTCTCTCATTCGACACGCGCCCCTGTGAAAGGTTTGAGGAAAAGGGCAATACACCACTACTATAAACGCATACGTAGGCAAGAATGTGCCGTTTTTATGACGACAATAAAGATTGCGGTCGTATAATATTTTCCAGATATGCGAACGTGCTATCGTCTCTCGTCGTTGTGGCAATTTAATTTTAACGATCCCCTGATTCCAGCCTTCGATCCGTCAGTCTCGTATGCACACGTATACAGCATCGTGCAAAAGTATTCGGCATTCCTATGAAATATTGATATTTTTTAAAGTACATACGAGGGCCCTTTGAAAAGTTTTCTGCTTGACAACGAAAACACGCAAAGCCTAATACATATATTTTTTTTTTTCACACTCTTCCCTAATCTCTATACGAGAACTGGAATAAGAGCTGTGATTGAGGACATGTCGAAGTCAAAATAGTCAAAATTTCAAAATTCAAGATAGTCAAAATTTTTTAATCGTAATTTCTCAAGGACGATACATTTTTTATCGTAAAATTCAAGCATCTATTTCTGTCTCTGAATTCTACAAAGATTGATGCTCAATTTTTCGCCAATAAACTTAATCGACGCCGAGAAAATGAATTTTGAAAATTTGTGAGGTTATGTCGTCATCATGCCCTTAAGGATTTTGTTTCAAAAATATAACGATGCACCAAATTCAGAATGGAATTTTTCTAACGTATTGGGAAGTATTCTTCAATTTAATTCGGAGTTATTGTTTTTTCAGATATTACGAATTTTTAATTCTCGAAAATTGCTCAATCTGCTATACTTGTGTAAGGGCGGATCAAAATGGAATAAGAACTGTGATTAAGTATTCCGGTATAAACGAATATGACGTTGTACCAAATCTAAAGTGTTCCCTAACACAGAACAATTTTCCTGAATTTAGGTCGACGTCATATTGTTGATTTTAAGAAAATACTTAATCACAATTCTTATTTCAATTTTGTCAGTTCTCATGAGTAGAGCAGATTCAAAATTCGCAGCTATACTGAAAAATAATGAAGCAACGTAAGATATTCACATTAGGAATACGATTGGTTAGAAAATGATGCTACCATACCGGTAATCAAGCTACCCTGATTCATAGATGACATTTAACATTTTTCAAATAGCCCTTCCAAATGTATTAAAAATTTTTTTAACTGAGCTAAAATGACATTGGAAATCCCAAACTAAAGAATAAAAATCGCTTTTTCTGAATTGAAAACCTGAATGTAATTTTAAAAATTAATTTTAATCAATTGTTATTTATTCTGAATTGCAATATATACTTTCATATTTAATTGAATTCAATTTTAGTTTAATTTAATTCAATTTTAACCCGACGCTAGTGAATGGGTGGTCGGCTAATACTCGGAGTGGTGACCGCTTACTTTCAGTTTCAGACTTTTATTTTCAGTTTTTCAGTTTCCTCGTACCCCCGGAAAATTCGATTTAATATTACTTCAATTGGCTGTAGACGTGACAGGCGAGATAAGATTCATAAAAGTGGAAAAAACAGAAAAGTGAAAGAAGAAGTGGAAAACAGGGAAAACGAAAAGAAAGAAGGAAATGTGAAAGCTCGGGAGGGTGTACACGAAATAAGAAGATAATAATAAAAACAAAACTCAGAATCACTTTTAGTATACTTTAATTACATTTTATTGAAATCAATGAAATTAAATTTAAATTAATTCCATTAAAATTCATTTAATCGTTACTTCAATTTAATGTTTAATTTTCAGGTAGTGTAGGAAAAGTCGAAAAATATAGATTTTTAAATATACATTTTAATTAAATTAGATTTAAATCCATTAAATTAAATTTAAATTAATTCCATTAAAATTCATTCAATCGTTTTTTTTATTTAATGTTTAATTTAATGTAATGTAGGAAAAGTCGAAAAATATAGGGTGCCTAATACTTTTGGCCAAGACTGTACCTGCATGTAGCATCGATCATTGTAAAAAAGGGCCTTAGTTCATACGATATCACAGGCAAAGTTGTTTTTCTCACACCCTCGCGTCATATCCGACTATATTTGTAGGGCAACCCCCTTTTCGTTACATTGGTTTCTCAGGAAAAAAAAATTACTTTTTATCACGACGTTACGTCGATTTCTAAGTGCGAAAGGAAACCGTGCAAACAGTCGTGGTTCGATATAGCAAATTATACGTCGACGACTAAAAAGTTAAGAAAAATAAAAAACAAAGTATGCTTCTTGACTGCAGCCAAGCAATGACCAAAACTCGCTATAGGAAACTCTATAAATTCATTTTCTTTTTTCGCGTAACTATGCCCATATCAATCGTAGTTTTCATTGGCACACTTACTCTTTATTTATAGTCTATAGGAAAAGATTGAAAGAGCGAATTTCGATTCTACTACTGGGATGGGATTGGGACGAATAATGGCGTGCGATATATATTTATATAGGAATATATTGCCACGCACGGGACCGTCTTCAGAAGCTTAATCAAGAAGAATAGCCATTTTCGTGCGTAGACGATAAAATAAGGCGATAGAAAAACGCGCAGACCTTTGGGTATTAAAAAAACCTAAAGTCTATTATAAAAACCTAGAAAAATCTGAGAAAAATTAAATAACAATTAACATAAAATAAAAAAATTTTTAAATTGGAACGCGAAATTTTTAAAATCTTTAAAAGTCTAAAAAAATATAGGATTACGGGAGAGTTGAAGTTGAAAAAGACTGACTCATCGTAGAAAGATGTCATCAATAACAATCTAGTTCAAGCCAACTACGAGAGTTGGAGACTCCTCCTTTGTTTTGGAAAAAAAAAATGAACCAAAATCCGTCAACGTGCCAAGTAGATAAGCATTCTTTTGACGTCTGATAGTCACATTGAAAAGCGAAAAATAAAGGATAAAGGGAAGGATGATAAATAAGAGAAATCTAAGAGACGAAAAATAATGAGACAAGAAACAAATACAAAGAAAAATGAGTATTGGGTATGTCCCTACGACTCCTTCGGCTATTACATCCGGACACTGGAAAAAATGTCCAATCTCTTCCAACTGAGGCCTACGTATATTTCTAGCGCAGAACGTATATGAGATCGCGATGGCACACTACATCCCGTAGACCTGTTTTTTTCCAATGAAAAAAATCATCGCAGATCGCTGGAAAAAATTGTACAACTTTCTGAGCATTTTGCTAAGTCTAGAACCGACGCTTCACCGCTGATGAAAAACGTTCCCTATTCCGATAATTCTTAAAACCACCGGAAACACCCTGCGCCCGGTCTCGTGTCCGAGTTCTGTAAAAGTGTCTGGATGATAAATCGAAGGAACTTGTTTTTCTCACATTTCGCTGCTGTCAAAAATGAGACATTTGGTGCGGTCGGTAGGAGTGAGAAGGCTCGTTCTCCGTCACAACACAAGCAGAGTTTCATCGTCTACCACGTTTTCTTTCGTTTTTTTTTTACGGTTCTAAAGCGATGGCCCGAAACGGCCGAAGGGAGGAAAAGAGACGATCACTCTCCAGAAGGTGGAAGATTTATCGTTTCTCCGGGAAAACCACGATAACCAGAACTAATTTCTTGATGCACGTGGCTTATATCGAACCTGTATGTGCATCTCGTATTTGCTTCGTATGTCGCGGATTGCTGAAGATATTAACCCAATTCTAAGAGAAGGGCACCTAGGAATTCTGGTTTTCCAGATATAGCTAAGTGAAACGTGAGTGCCTCCAGGTGTCGACGTGTGAAGATGCGCGGCATAGGGGTGGACCCATTCAAGCAATATTCCCTAGAGGCGTGCATTGTATTTCACTTTATGAGAGATATTATTTTTCTTCTCCACTGTTGCCTATAAAACTGAGTTTTTTTTCTATGAATTTAAATACAACCCCATATTGTTATACCTCGTTAGATAGCTGATAAAATGTAAATATTTTGAAGCGTATCTGCCGAACAACGGCCATAATATTTTTTTTAGATATCCCTTAGAGAAAAAAAAATTTCTAATTTTTTTTACCCTTCTTAACTTTCACTTGTCTACTACGGTCTATTCAATTAACTTCTGGACGATTTTAATGATTGACGTCCTAAAGCATCTTATTACACATGTCAAAATGCGATAAAAATAATAATAAGACACACAAAATAAAATAAAAAATTAATACCCTTAAAATCGGCAATTTTTATTTAAAAAAATGTTAAGTCGAATATCTCGAAAAGGTTGAAGTTTAGGGTAGGGTGTTTCATAGTGAAATAAGTCAGGAATGATGGGTACTACACGCCCTTAACGGATCTAGCACGACTTTTCCTGTAACCCTGTATAGGGAATTATTCTAGGATTTAATGTGTTCCCTGAATTGGAGGTTTGGGAATGAAATTCTGAATCGTATCATCTAAGCATGTATGGGGCTCCGATCAATCCCTGAATTATTATTGATTTTTAAAGATTGGCCATGAGCGGTACGTGCGTGAAGAGATGCTGCGATATGCCAGTGTAGTTTCGCTCATCGACATATGTCGAATTCATCGGACGCATTTGATTTACCTGTCTTAAAAATTCATAATTATTCAGGGGGGCATTGATTTGAGCCCCGTGCATGCTTGTACAAATTGACTCTGAATTCCACTCCCAAATCACTATTTCAGGGAAAAACATCAGCTGCCCGTTATTACCCCGTATTATGTGCTCATTCGAAAATTCTAACCGTACTATGTATTGTGCTATTGCAAGACTAGACTGTGCTGACATTTAGCTTTGCAATAGACTTTTTCATTTTTAGGTTAATTTTTATTTTTATTATAATTTGTTTTGTTATATTAATATTTTTTAGGACTAATTGTATTTTATAGATCTCTTATTCTTCCCACTGGTGCGGATATTTTATTTCCTTATTTTTATTTCATTCTCGAAATTACAATTAAGGGTATTGAAATTCGATCTTTATGTCATATCTAAATTCGATCTAGATGTCGTATCTATCTTTTTTGGTTGTTTAAACTGTTTTTTCTTTTCTTCTTGTTTTCTTTTTTGAAATATTTTTCACTAGCCTGAAACTAGGGCACAATGTACGTTATGATTACGATCATCCCTCTTCCCTTTTCTCTCTGTCTCTCCTTCCTCATCTCGAGGTATTCTGGTCCTTGAGCTGATATGATTTCCCACACCTGTACTCCTCATTAAGTCTCCATCATTCTCAACTCTCATGCCCGGTGCTGATTGCGCAATCTGCACTCGAAAGGAAACGAGACCACGAGGGGGTGAGCGAGGAAATTAAGGGGATGTGCAATATCCGATACCGCTATTGCCTCTGCGTTCTTCGGCTCGATTATTCCTTCAGCTACGTTGTAGGAATTGTTGTATCAATCACTTCGCGCAGGTTACGGATCGTCGGTGATAACGAGCTGCGCAAACACACCCCAGTAAATTGAGCTAGACACGTTGCGTGCACGGTAGAAAATGGCAGAAAGCTTGAAGGTCGTGAAAACGAAAAAAATGATTTAGGGATAATGGTTGCTCGAACGAACGATCGGTATACCAGATCCGTGTCACTGCGTGTTCTAGCTCGTGTCCTGTTTAATGGGCCCTGACGTAGCACAAAGGACGGTTTGGGTGATCCCGTTACGGTCAATCTAATCCAGTTACACAATTACGGTAGTGATAGGGTTCGGTTGCTCGGTATATACTCCGGGCCTATAACGATGCTACGCCGGTGATGGTATTAGCCAATACTGGAAGCAAGTAGCTCCAAATCATAGCCTGATGGACGGATGGCGAGCAATGGAAAATTATTGGCAGCGAATAAAAGAGGGATTACCTGGGAAGGGTTCGCCAGAATATGTCATCGTATATAGGAATATACGTGTTACGCACGCAACATACCGCAAAAACCAGTCGACAATGGAAATGGGCTTGTGGCAATTGAGAGATAGATTGATACAGAAGTGGGTTAGATTGATTGATCGATCATTATGAGCGTTCTCAGATTGTTGCGATGCAAAATTTACAGGCCTGATTTGCTGTGGACGAAATTGACATTTCCATAAGTACTTGACATTGATTAATTGATCGACCTTCGGCGTGAGCAGCATTGTGCATAGCCGATACTCGGAGTGATGACCGCTTGAACAATGCACCGGCTGGTACACCAATCGGACTTGATTTTGGTACAGATAGTTGAATCAAATTTTGTGCTGTAGACAGTTAAAAGATTTGGGAAGCGCCCAAACCAGCACGAGATTTGTAGTTTTTTCTTACTTTCGGAAAATGGGGCCTTTTTGAGTTGAGAAAAATACTGATCTGATGAGAGAACCCCCAATATGTGACGTCTGGAAGGGACGTTGACATCTATTTGTTGGACTATATATTTTTGAACTATGGTGAACATACGTTGATAGCAATACAGGAAAAAAGATAAGAGGGGAAAAAGCAACATGGTTTAAGCGGGGTAATTGGGAGTGGGGTAGAAAACTCGTCAACTTTGATTGACCAGAAGGCTCAAAATTCCGAATTTGAATTTACCAAAACTAGAAATTTCGTAAATTTTTGGCTTTGTTTGGGTTTGTTTAAAATAAAGGGTTTAAAATCAAATTGACGAACCCAAACAAACCCAAACAAAATTCGTAAACCTTTGCGAAATTTTTAGTTCCGGGCTATTACAATTCGGAATTTTCAGCCATCTGGTCAATCGAAGTTCGTGTTTCCTACCCCACCCCGTTAATTGTGATTTATTGTAATTTGTTTTTCCTGATTCAGGTCACTAGGTTTGTCGATTTAGAGAAGTCACTGCATTTGTTAATTATTATTAAGGATTTCATAACAAATATAATGAGAGTTTTAATGGCGATTGGAATTGTTGTTTTTATTATGGTTTCTTGACGATAGGTCTTCAAAGTCATTAAGGCCATCTCCCCCAGATTTACCACAATGAAAAACATAATTTCTTTTTCAGTTGCAGATTCGGGCTTATAATATATGATGACGCTCATTATAGAATTGATTAGCAATATTCAATGTCGTTTCACCAAATACAATGACCGGTTATGATGTTTCATCCTACCGTATATTTGTTCTTCACGTCGCCGTAATATGATCAGCTCATTGCTTCTCTGCCTTCTCATTTCCTATCGAATAGAGGATAGGAAGAGGGGATTGGGGCTGCATTGATTCCCATTCGAGAATTTGGCTACCTGTCGAGCGCGGAAATTATGCGGTGATCCCGTTTTCCGTCACACCAAATAAATGACCTCGTGGTTGTATGTATAGATCATACACAGGGTGATATCGGTATTATTGGCCTTATCGGAACATCCGATCGCAGGACTTCTCCAGAACACAAATTTTATAGCAACCACGTTCAGGTTCAATCGACTGGACCGCAATCCTATCCGGATGCCACGGGTATTACGAGTTTGCTTATACATGTGTGCACATCGAATTATTCGAAGGTATAAATATCTGGGTGGACATGAGAATACTTGAAATTGGTAAGGCGAATTTGGTTGAATAAATATCATTGGTGGAACATCATTAATGGAAAATATCATTGGTACAATGTTGAGTCAAATTATCGTTGACATGCGATTCACTTCTAGTCTAAATCCTTTTATTTAATTTGGCGTTTTTTTTTGTTATTTTCTTTGTTAACGTTTTGCCTATTTTCCTCTACCATCCCCTTCTCTCCTGTCTCTATTGGTCACTCGTGACGACAGAGTATGGAAGGAGCATCACAAACACCCTTTGCACGGAAGCAAAGTGACTACGTGTCTGGGGTACCAACCGGATTAAAATCAATGGGGCCTTTGCGTTTTTTTCTTTTTATTTCTCACTACCTCTATCTGTATTACTTGTATATCTAGGATATGCAGTCCGCGTATTCTATTCACAGAATACGAGAAATTTAACAATTTTCCGGTTTTATGAAGATATTTTTCAATCCAATTTCTCTCAGAGAAATTAAGGTTGTTGCTGAATTATTTTTTGGTGGGGAAGAAAACAAAATGTTTATGTTAACACACTGTACGACAATGGCAATTTATAGGAGCGAAATACTCATGATGTATGCAAATATAGCTTTTTCGAATATTCAATAAATAATCGTAATTATTATTTATATATATGTTCAGTCCAACTAGTTAGGAATGTCTTAAAAATTATACTTTTTTTTTGGCAAAATCCTTTCGAAATTGACACGAGCTTTGGCATCACCAGTTATGTAGTTCAAAACTAGGTTGGATTCAAGATTCAAGGTTCAAGATTAGGTTGGATTTAGTGATCGACCGATTGCTCACTTTCGCCCGTTTTTATCAGTTGTCGTCTTCACCAAATTATATCAGAGAAATTGAAGGAAAATACTAGAAAAAAAATGAAAAATATTGTATGTCACGGAAATGGGATTTGGGGATGAAATTCTGATACCATAAGCATATCTGGGTCTTCGATCACCGGATGAAATATTATTAATATTTAAAATCGTGCTTCATTAGGCGAACTTGATTACCAGGTTTTAAAAAATGATTGATAATTCAGGGGTTGATCCGAGACCTATATAGGGGTGTATCCATCGACTTAGAATTTTACCCCTAAACCCCCATGGCAAGAACTACCATCAGATGCGAGACATCTATAAATATATTCATACTTTAAGGACATGTCGAAGACTTACCACATGACACACGAGTGCGAAAGAGACAGACGAAATTAAAAAATCGTAATTTCTCAAAAACGCAACATTTTTATCGTAAAATTCAAGCATCTATTTCTGTCTCTATGAATTCTACAAAGACTGATGCTCGATTTTTCGTCGTAAACTTAATCGACGCCTAGAAAACGGATTTCGAAAATTTGTGAGGTTATATCGATGTTCGTCATGCCCTTAAAAATTAATTTGAAAGATGAAATACATCACAATAAATAAGTAAATCAAAATAATTCAAACTAATTTTTTTTTTTCATTCTGGTTTCACAAAAATACCTTAATTTTGAATCGTTCTTTCCGGAGACATAAAAAGACGTTGTTAAAAAGTATTATAACGCGGTTCCAGAGGAAAAAGGCACACAAAGAAGAGCGAAGATTGGGTCATTGCCCAAAGTAGAGCGATGTAAGAATTGAAAGATAGAATAGAAAGTGGTGCTGAGATGGCGGTGATGATAAAACCGCTGCTTCATACAGGATTTGAGTTTCGATCGTGATATCCAGCGCGGATTTCCGATCGCCAAGGATGTTGGGCGTTCACGCTCATGCCACGCTTTGAAAATTTTTCTTATACACTACCAAGGATAAAGAAAGCTTCCGGAGTATACTCGAAAGCTTCGCCGCTTACCTCTATCCGAAAATCCTCGGCCGTAGCTTCTTTGCTGTTCTTTACTCCCTCTTTTTTTTCTTATGTACTTTTCCTTGCCGCCATTCGCTGCTTCATTTTTTGTCATTTTATCATATCTTAACTTTACTTTGTTACTTATTGAGGAGAACGGACCAGTGCCTCAGGGAAAATGATGGTCCTTGATTTCGGCATACCCCCATTTTTTCTTCGATACAATATATTTTTACATTTTTCTATCAGCTGAATTTTGTCATTGAGCTCATGGTATACCAAATTGGTAAAATTATTTTTCTCAATATTTATTTGCATGCTTGATCACTGCAAAATGATGTATAAAAAAGCGCCTGAAAATGGAAAGTCCAATTCTTGCAAAAGCTGACAGAAAGAAATCGAAAATATTATTAACATTATTATTATTAACTAAAATGGTCACACCTCCTATACGCCACGTAATGGTCACATGGGGTATAGTGGACCCCACGCCAAAAACTTCTTGCTATTTGCGTTCTACTTGATTTATTGATGCAAATCTTACACGAGTATTCTATTTCATATGTGTTTTAAGTAATACAATCATTTTTTCTTTCGTTTAAAAATTTTAATATGGCGAAAAAACAATCGGAAGAAAAGAAAAAAAACCCCAATTTTTATTGAAAAATTTATATACATTTTGATTTCTATGATATGGCAAAAAAATCTACGTTATGTTACTCTTTAAATAGTATATCTTCAAGAAAAAATATATAATTTCCTAGAACAGCACTATTTGCTACCTGCAACTATTGGCTACGTCATTTTGACCATCGTCACCGATTAAATAGTGTTGGAGTAGGTTCAGACAACAACACGTGAAAACACAAATTCGATTCTCAATTATATATCCCCACAAAATTTGCCTGGGGTACACTGGACCCCGGGTGACCATTAGGTACGGATTAATCGACATGAAAAAGTGTAGGGTGTACACAGGGTATTTTTCGATGAAAATTAACAAAATACTAGCCATTTCAAAATTAATTGTCCAATCGAGCTTTTTTCAATGATCTTTCGTTAAAAAAAAGAAAATATTGAAGTGATTTGAAAGTGAAAAAGTGATTTCGGAATAAGCAAAAAAGAAGCGATTTTCTAAAAACAATACATTTTTCTAAAATGGTTGAATGCCTCCAACCAAGTATCATCCATTTGTCAGCACATCGCAGGAATGATTCAATGATACAAGATATCAGATACCAAAGATTCCAAAGCGAATCACGAAAGGTAATAAATTATTCCATACCGGATTGACCTCCGTAAGACCGTCGTACGGAGCTCGAAAATTGAAATTTACTTTCTAGCAAATTATCGGATACCCATCTCCACTTCGAAAAATAGGATGAAAGGCTCTGTGGACATTGACTTTTATTTCACTCGCCGTATAGGATCGAAGCTCACTTTGCACAAGCCGAGAGCTTGTGTCCCAGTGGGTGTAAAAAAAATCGTCCTTTACGGAAGAGAGGAAGGATGTGGAGGATGTTACGTTTAGCTAGGACTAGAGGGTAGAATATTGAAACGTACCGAGCACACTGATGGCGCACATACTGTGTGCGAATGCATGCATGCTGAACCAAGCCACAGGCTTCTTCGTTGTGATGGCTCCACACTTGCGCCACGTTCTCTGTCCCAGACACTTTATACGATAATGCAAACCATTTGGTCTCTGACATAACGACCCTCTGTTCACCTCTATGCATATACGATATTCAGAAGCGAATAGACGTAACAAGGGTAATTCCAGACGGCCAACTTTCGTCAGGTATGCCCCTGTGCTATCTGAGACTCGATATGGTCCACACACATGATGTGCGCAACTAGCCGGTTCCTGGGTTCGCTCAGCTGACCTACAGATGGGACCTCTCAGTTACGTTCTTTTAGTTGGTTGTGAAGGGCTTCCTCTTTTTAATGATACAATGTATTTTTAAAATTTTTTTATTTATTTTCTTGATGAACGTTGATGACTTTATTTTCAATGATTTTTCTTTATTTTTTATTTTCAATGATATGAGATATACATTATAATTCAATGATATTATATTATATTATAATAATATTATTATTTCATTATATTCAATGATATATAATAATATATTATTATTTTTAAAGATATTATAAATTTCTTGATGAACTTGATGGCTTTATTTTCAATGATATTATAAGGGATTTCCATAATATTGTTGTTGAAATAACTGCTGCACGTCCATCGTAATCGGTACATCTACCAGTTACTTTAATTGCTCTATTTATTTTGATAGGCCCTTAATACACATATGGGCACAAATAAACCATAGAATTTCCATACAAAATAGAAATATGATTGGGTATACATAATCAAAAAGAGGAAAAAGATCGATTATATGATTGGCAAGAAGGAAAATGGATATGGAGTCTGGTCTAATGGAATTGGTCTAATCGCCGAAATACTTGTTAGAGCAATTGTGATGAACCTGCTGACTCCAAATGTAGATATCATTAAATATATTATACATCACCAAAACGAAGAAAAAAGTTCTCTTTGCACTGCCAACTAAATCAACGTAGCTGAAAGGTTCTATACAGCAGTGGCGCCAACACAGGATCCGGCCAGTTAACCAGAAGGAAATTGCAATTACAAAATCACTTGCTCCTTGATCTTTTGTCGTGTTTCTGGAAAATACGTTGATAGACAAATAAAAAAAGAGAGACATTAAATTATAAAGAGTTTCCTTTGATCTGCTTTTACAAAGAGTTTCCTTTTGACATTGATGACCGAAAGATATAAGAACCTGACGTCGCGAGTAATTCTACATAAATTTCCTGACTTTGATCTCTTACACGTGAGAAGAATATATATACGAAAAACGTTCATCATAATCACGAGATTATAATCGTGAGATGCGTATAGCGTACGGAAACGTTCATTCGTTCAAACAAACCCAAGCAAACACATCACTGTATTTGCCTTCCGCGCTTTGGTTCCGTTTGGGTTCGTACTTTGCCTTCTATAATCTACGAAATTCTAAGCCTACAACCTACGAACTCTTCGCTTCCCGCGAAAATGAACTTCAGGACGAGCACACCTGAAATTACAATGATAAAATCGTGAGGACTCGGTCTTGTGAGGAAATCTTTTTAAAAAGTCAAAAAGGATTATTTAACTTATAATGTACGAAAAATTCTGCGGAAAACGAATAAAATCGACTGAAGAAGAAATATCTATAGATATAAATTATATATAGAGAGATATGTACACATAGTAACATGAAAAAGTATCACAAGAAAATATCATCATTGTTTGGGTTTGTTTGTGTTTTCTTGGGTGAGTTTGTGTATATTTGTATGTTTGTTTGGGTTTGCTTGTTTCTGGGCTTCCTGGAGGATATTTTATCGTCCTGATGTTTTGTCGTATGATATTTTGTCGTGTGATCAAGTGACATGGAACAGTACATATAGATGAAGTCTTGCTCAAAAGTATTAGCCACACTGTGGTCACAACTTCCTATCCAGACAAAAATTTGAATACCTCAACAATCTCTGCGAAAATATCGTAGAATTTAAATAAAAACGAGCCTAGAGCTAATTTATAATCGAAAATCTTGTCACTAAATATTGAAATTACTATTTTTCAAAATCCAGCACGGTATATAGCAAAGTGCGAAAATCTTGAAAAAAAAAGGCATTTTTTTAATGTCGTACCAAACACAAAAAAGCAAAAAAAAAAGAAGAAAGCAATATTAAACTGTCCTTATCTACTTCAAAACCCCATTTAATAAATTGGTGTACGATTGTATTTCGTCGAGATATTAATTTTTTGTCCAGATAGAAAACTTACAGGGTGTCCAATGTTTTTTCAGTAATACAGACATATGTATTCAACTTTATCTATATACCTATACACACACACATATATAAGAATGATTTAATGCTACTCGTTGAAAAAGATGGCCGTTGGGAAAATCACGACAATGTTTGCTGGCGGTTGGTGCTTCGGAGTATGCGACTGTTCGATGAAAAAAGATAGCTCGAGGAAAGTCATCCATAATGGGCAGCAAGACAAACAAAAAATGGTGGTGAAATATTCATTCAAAGAGGGAACCAGAGTCCTTATTCTCTCTTAACGCTCAAGCAGTTTGTGCCCACCTCCCTATCGTTCTCGAGTAAATCCACCGCACCTTCACACTAGCCAAAGAAAAATGCTGAGTTTTGCGTGTAAATTCATTCTAGCCTCTTCGTATTCCTCTCACTTTCTCTCTCTCTCTCTCTCTCTCTCTTTCTCTCTCTATCTATCTTCTGCTCGTATTTCCTAGTCTTTTACCGTCTTCACCCCCTTTACCAGGCGAGAGTAACGAAAGATTAACGGTGCCCTTTAAGCTCCGTTCTTTGAATACGCGACCATTTCAACCCTCGTCCACACCTAAAGAATGTACGACGTTTTCCTCTAGGAAAGATGTATACGTGTATATATGTGAATGTGTGTGTTTCTTATGGACGTATAGAAGCAGGAACGACGCAGCTCGCGTTTGCCAGCCGGAAATTAAATTATTCTTTACCCCGACCTACCCTGCTAAAGGTAGTGTTCTTCCCAGTATTTCGGTCCTTTACTACACGTCTGCAGAGGACCAACACTTTTGAGTATATGTACGCGTGTCACCATCGCACAAAAACCCACTTTGCCTACTTCCTCCATGTATGTGCGAATGTGTACATCGAGGAGGTCTAATTTTAAATACTTTTTATAAGGGCTATATTTAGTTGTTTGAAAAAATTGAAAAATATTGTTTGGGTTGCATTTCTTCAAAGTATATTATTTTAAGAACATCTAAGAAATCGATATAACCTCAAATATTTGTTAAATTTGTGTTCTCATTGGCGGTTCAGTTTTCAATGAAAAATCGTAGCATCAGTTTTGTAGAATTCATAGACGCAGAGCGTGACGCTTTTATTTTACGATTCAAGTGACTCGTTTTTGAAAAATCGCGGTTTTAAATAATTCGACTGTTTTTCTTGGACTAATGTGTCACGTGGTACATGTTTTAAATATTTTTTTCAAAATAGCCAGAGTTTCCAAAAATATGTTTCTATGTGAATTTGGGAAATCAATTTTGCCTGCGAAAAACCTGAACTAACTGACGTAATACCGATAAGAAAATGTATGCATTAATAAATTTAATTAACGTCCAGATTATTTTTTCATGATCGATAATCACCGAGAAACTGAATATATATTAACTTGTAATTTTAGACGAATTAATCGTGAGAATAATAATTCAATTATTTAAAAAATCGACTGTCAAACGCGACAATGTAGTCCATTTAAAACTCAGCTTAATTGTTTAATTCTAACTCAATTATAATAGTAAAATTATCTATAACTATAATTGTAAACTATTATAGTAACCATAATTATAAACTATTAAAGTTACTATAATGATAAACTATTATAGTAACTATAATGATAAACTATTATAGTAACTATAATTATAAACTATTATAGTTACTATAATGATAAACTATTATAGTAACTATAATTATAAATCCTATTAAAAATTTCAGTAAAAAATGTTAACTGATTCATGGATTGTTATTCTCTCACGTTTTCAACCCTCAAGTTTTCAAGAATGTTGTCAATTTTTTTTACATCTATTGGGTGATACCTAAAGATGAATCAGAAGCAATTGGAGTTCACAGGATGTTGATTATCGAGGCTAAACCAGCACGAAGAGAAACGGTTTAAATCCGGATGTCTTCAAAGTCACTCGTCTCCATATATACGTGTACGTCTAAAACAACGTGTATACACGTAGCGTGGTGAAGGTTGGAAGCCCACAGAGGTCGAAAGGTTAACTTCCGTAGCCTAAAATTCCATTACCGGAAATTTGAATAATTATATGTGTGTAAATACCGCGTGTGGTCGGTCTCCATCTACACCATTCTCTTCCGTTCAGTGTGTCAGTATGCGACGAGAACGCCAGCCGGTCTCTGTACATACGAGGACACATCCGTACTCCCTCGTCGACGTTCTCATCGTCGAAATGCCAAAATTCGCTAACACGTGCTCTCGTCAACGGGCCAGTGCTAACAAACTCGACGTTTCATCGTTCTCCAAAAAGTCCCAGCACCGTTTCTTTCATTCATTCCGTACGGGATTGTTCATATGTTTGAACAATCCTATTCTGTTTTTTTTAACATTTTTTTGAGTGACTTATTACCGTTGAATATGTTTGATCAGAAAAACGGTATTTTTCAAAACAGACACGTTCGCATGTGGTACGTTATTTTCGATTTCTTAAACTTCTCTTCGTTTTCAATCTTTCTTTTTTTGTTTTCAGAATGACTGAAGACGCGAGAGGTCAAAAGAATGATTATTTGCCTGGCACGTTTACAGTTAAAATTTTCAATGCCTTCTTATTTTTCATTCTTTTTTACCTGAGTAAAAAAATGAAATATGAGTGAAAAAATGAAAAATGATATATTTTTAATGCCTTCTCATTTTTTATTTTTTCTTACCTGAGTGAAAAAATGAAAAATGAGTAATTAAATGAAAAATGATATATTTTCAATGCCTTCTCATTTGTTAATTTTTTTTACCTGAGTGAAAAAATGAACAATGAGTAATTAAATGAAACATGAGTAAGAAAAATGAAAAATGAGTAAAAAAATGAAAAATAAGTAAAAAAAAATGAAAAATGAGTAATTAAATTCGACCGAACCAGCCGAAGCTATTTATATTTGTCCGTCCCAAAATGCTCGAACCTGATTTCCCATGAAACCTTTCCCACGAAAATCCCCATAGGATTTGCCACATTAAGGGCCTTGAAAAGTTTATTTGAGGCTTACCTGATAAGGAAAAACTCAAATGAGCTCTAACATGCCCTTATTTTTATGAGGGATGCCCGGGAAATTTTCCAGTCTGGTACCCTCTAGCTTTCCTTTTTGTCACGAGCCATTTAACCATCGAGCACGCAAGAGGAGCCACCAACAATTAATTAGCACATTTGCTTAGCTCATCAGCACGTCCCATCTTATCTCCACGACACTTTAAAAAAAACTGATTTTTCGAGTCTTCAAGGATCAGTGACACACCCTAAACAAAATTTATGCAATCATAAACAGGATCAGCCAAAACTCTCCATTTATGTATGAGTACCTATTAGAAGTTTTATTTAAACATCGAACATTTAGAAGTTCAATGTTTACAATCCATTAACCATTTTTCGGTACAAAAAAAAATCCTACAATAAAGTAAACAAAAATTCGTTCTGTTCCAACGATGCTAACTTCGTATTCATCCCGGACTCACCCTAGTGATCATTCTTTCCAGTTTTTTTCGTCCTCACATGCGAGATGGAAAAAAAAATCGCGAGCTCGTCAGACGCAGCATTTTTTCGTCCAGGAAACCGGACACCAGTCAGGCAATCGCATGGTTGGAGTTGATTGAAGAAAAAAGAAACTTTTTTTTTTTTGTTTCACGTTCGGACAGTGGTAATTCCGTTTCGAGCATCGACCATGAACGGTACAAAGCGTATACACGTGCCACTGAAATTTCAACGTACGTATGTACAGCACGAACCTCATACACATTCAATTATCAATTGTTCACGGTGGAACGCGAACAGTAACCGCAGTTGGCCGTAAACCTCGTCTGTAGATCCTCACCGATCGTGAAATCTTGCTTAGGGTGCCCCTGAATGCTTCGCTAAACTACATTTGAATTCAGTCCACCGTTTGTATCTCCAAAACTGCCCGCGCATGAGCCACTCGCCGCTGAATTTTCTCTTGTCACGCTCGCCACTTCAAAATCGTTTTCTCGTACATACGTTTCGATGGCGCAAGTGCAACGGAATAATGTTCGAAAAAAAAAAAAAAAAAAACAAATCTGTTCTTGCAGAGAACGGTTTTTTATCCGATGATGGCCGGTTAAAAATGTCTGAAAAATTGAACCCTCTAACGGCTGATGGGATACATACGTGACACCTGGTTCGAAAAAATCGTAACTTTTAGAAATATGAACATATGACATCGTTAAGCTCTTTTTAAAATGGAGGGTCGATCTAATCGTTAAAAATCGACAAACGCGAAGATTCTACCTTTTTAGTTTCACACCCCGTAAAAAAGTGTGGAAGAATAAGAAATTAGCATAATTTGCAGAAAACTTGTTTTTTTTTTTAATAGTCGTTTTCACGCGTGTACTTCGATATAACATTGAACATTTATATATAAAGTCTGGACTAAGAACCATGCATATCAGTGATGAAATAAAAAATAACCACTAAAAGCTATTGTGCCCAATAATGCACTTTTATTGTTGTTCAGTTCATAAATAATTTCTAAAACACATTAAAAAATTGAAGCTAGAAAATCGGAATGAAATCCGTTAATTATCCGTAGCTCCTTTAGAATATTCATACATTCGATCCAGTAGCATTTAGATTTCGATCCTAATCAAAATAAGATAACAGAAAATGAGATCATAATATTTAATCGTTTGAGGGGTAATTTCTCTCAATTGAGGGGTCCTTCATCAAAGCTGATTTATCCTCAAGTTTCCCACTACATGTTCTGGAACGACCTTTTCTCAATTTCAGACAGAAATTAACAATGGGAAATGAAGTTAAAATATTTTTGAGTGATGGAATTGTTTTTTATTTGGCGGTAGTTTCCGAGTGCAAAAAAAGTCTAGATTAATTTTTTTTTCTCACGTTGGGTACTCATTCATCATGTACCAACTTTTCCAATCCTAAACACTTTGAGAGAGATAGCCAATCGTGATTTCTTTTGAAATACTGACATGACTACATTTTTTGATATTCAGAATGATTATTATCGAAGTTCGATAACAAATACAGTTTCGTTTGTAATTAAAATAGTTGTTTTATTCATCATGGTTTCGAAACAATAGGTTCGCAATAAATTCTCGTAAATTTGAAGAATGTATTGCCCGCATTGGAAATATCCACAAGCTTAGCGCTACTGATTAAATATTTTACGTCTACAAGCACTTTTACAACGACGCGACTGAATCTCACAACTGTTTGAAACTTACAAAGTGCATGGACTTTGCGATATTTTGCAACCCACTAAACGGAGGGGAAAAGGATTAAGAACAGCCATAATTCGACTGAACTGGAGTTGAGCACCCCCTGCGTACTCTAGATGAGGATCGATGTGTATATATGTATGTACCCGTATGTACCACGGTAAAATTTAAAATGGACGGCGAGCGTCGGAGCGTGAGAAAGATCGCCTAAAGAATATAACTTCCGGCTTAAAGTTTTGCTCATAAATATATATCTATATATATATATATATATAAAAACTATAAACTAAAGGTAACAGTCTCCTCTTTAAAGTCCGCGATTTTTCAAAGTGCGAAAATCTTAAAAAAGGGCGTTTTCAAAATAACATATCGGCTACAAAAAAAATCGAAAAAATAATCATAAAAAAGCAGAATGAAGTAGACCTCATCCTCTTCGGAACATAGTTTGATAAATTGGTTTACGATTTTTTTTTCGCCGAGTTATTTTTTGTCATTTTTTGTCGGGATAAAAAAATTACAGGGTGCTTAATACTTTTGACCAAGGCTGTATATATTGGTCTGCTTGTTTATATATAATATAATATAATATAATATAATATAATATAATATAATATAATATAATATAATATAATATAATATAATATAATATAATATAATATAATATA
>JAPYZJ010001371.1:0-16031 GCA_030522765.1 Ophioninae sp. B BG-2022a | reverse complement strand
AATATAATATAATATAATATAATATAATATAATATAATATAATATAATATAATATAATATAATATAATATAATATAATATAATATAATATAATATATTCGATATATTTATATACATATATCGAGCTAATATATCGAGCTTTCGTTGACTGACGAAATACTGATATGACAGATTTCTCTTTAAAATTTGTTAAATCCCCGTTAGGTGATGCTGTTCCAACGAAAAATATATACGTGTGATGAGTATTGATATTATTCACGTGCGAGCTACGCATGCCCATTCGTTCTGCCTGTTTTTCAAACTTCCTTTTTCACTGCTCTTGTTTTTGTGCTGCAAACGACACCGCGAACGTGTTTTTTTTTTTTCCTTTGTGTATTTCACAAAAACGTCGAATCAGTAATTACTGCTTAATAGATGGGTGTTGAGTATGCTCGTGTAAGTATATAAAAATGTAAAGTTCATCCCATCCAGGTTGGGAGTAATTAAGGGAAGCCAATTAACGAGCTAGCCTTTCATTTTGCATACAAAGGGTGTGTACAGTTCGACCCTTAGTGAGCCGTTCACTATGTACCTGACCGTAACGATAAGAACAAGCTTTTTCTTCTGTACTATTGTCTCGTCCGGAAAAATTGACAGGGCATCCCTCGTAAAAATAAACCCTAGGAGCCCTTATTGTATCAAACTCTATCAGGATTGCCACAATAACTAATTACTGAATTCGATTGTTCGATAGTAGGTCCAAAGCGGTTTAAGGAACGTTAGGGAATTTTTAATTGATTATATTTTACATTGACAATACTTTAAAAAAATTATACACTATTCTTATTACCTTTATTTATAAATGGAACTATGGAGTAACGCCAGCTCATATTTTGAAAAATTCTGTTCGATTTTTTTTTGTTTTATTTTTATAGTGAGAAAATAGTAACTATAAAAATCCCTAAATAGTTTAAATATGAAAAATTATACCTTCCGAAGCATATACCTATGGGTATTCAGTCACAGGGCTAACTTACTGGAGTATAATAGTTTCCATGGTGGTTCCATGGTGGTTTTCATGGTCGTTCAGGCAATCTAGAAGATCCTCATTGGTTTGCCTCAAATAGCTCTCACTAGTAAAGTGTGAGCCATTGAAGCCATTGAGAAGCTACTTGATTAGGATCCTAATAAAATTAGAAAAAATCTAATGGGCTCAACCAAAGTCCCAATTCAATATCCAGACGCAATGATGCAATCTTTCTATCGCACAGGCAGTAAATGATGGCTAATCCTTTTCGTAAGAAATTTCAGTCCAGTATCCCCCTAAGAAATATCACATCCCTGGTATGTGGAGAGAAAGATTCTTCCTGAAAAATGTAGCTCTTCAGTCATACCCAACAAAAATTCAACCGGAGAGACTAAATCTGTGAAATATATCGGTGATTTCTTTTGTTTTTCTTGCCCCCTGAGAAATTCGAAAATCCGTGACGCGAACGGGATTTTCCGGGATAACGATTTGTTGAGAAAACGAGGGGACACCTCTTCCCGAGTACAGAGAAAAATAAAACGCAACCCCCTTGTCATTCTCTATATTTCAGCTCACTATCATTTATTATAGCGTCAAACTATAAGGGGTACTCTAGATTTATATGCATGCGTATTTTAATATACAGGGTGTCCATAGAAGTGAGGTCCAAAGGTAAATTTTACGTGTGTTCTATTTAAGGGCTGTTTAAATCGATTAAGTTTCAGTAACAATTTTATTACTTCATTGTAATAATTCTTGCTAATTAATTTATTATTGTTCATATATTTCTGACTTAATATGAATAATTATTTATCATAATTAAACGCCCGGTCAATGACCAGGTACCCGGGTATCCATTTCAGCTTTGCAGATAAAATTTATTAACTTTTTTTTTAAAAAAACTGTATAACCGTCTGGATCCCCGAATTTTAAGTAGTTTGAAACCCAATTTTTGTCACATTTTTTTATAATCAATTATTTAATAATAGTTATTAACTATCAAAATTGATACCTCCTTCGTTCAATAACCAAGCACCCGGGTACCCACTGAAGTTTTTATGCATGAATGTCAGGCTTATACACACTAAAGAGACTACCTATTAAAGTATTGAGGTAATTTGACTTTTAAATAAATAATAAACAATATCGTTTATAATTTCGTTTGATCATTTGATAGTTAATAACTCTTATTAAATAATTGATTATAAAAAAAATTGACAAAAATTGGGTGTCAAACTACTTAAATTTCGGGGATCCAGACGGTTATACAATTTAAAAATAAAAAAAGTTAATAAATTCTATCTGCAAAGCTAAAATAGATACCCGGGTACCTGATCATTGACCGGACGGTTAATTTATTATTGTTCATCTATTTCTAACTTACTATGAATAATTATTTATCACAATTAAATATGATAATGTCGAATACCACAAAAAAAATTACTGTTCACCTAGGCCTAGGAACATGACTGAAATTTTGTGAAAACTTAAAAATAGTTAGATTTGCCAGTAGATGTAAGGCAAGCAAGTCGTTTAAAAGTATTTACAATGTCGCCACTACAGAGGAATTATTTTAGATAGCTTCCAATATTAGACAATTAAATAAAACTTTTGGAAGTCACTTCACCGGTCACCCTATATATGTATAGGGCATATATATACCCTTGTTATAATTCATAACATAACAGATGAGTCGAGAAGCGTTCGCCCTCGTAAAGCTACGACTTTGCGAGCGTTGCATTATTGTATCGCCATAGAAGCATGTTAACGTTGGATCGGGAAACCCTCCCTAACGGGATTTTATGTCACGAGCACATCGTATGAGTTTATAAAGAGAGCTTTCCTTCTGTCTTTCTCTCTTTTAATTCAAACTAGTCTTTTAAGGTTTTCTTCTCTGAATCTTCATCTCCTCTTTTTATTTCGTATCCTTCATTTAATTTTAACTTTTAGCCATATTTGTTAAGCTTATTTTAACTAAAGCTTAACAAATATGGCGAAAATTTTAAATTAAATAAAAGATGCGAAATAATCGAAATAATAATAAAGTAATAATAATTTTAATAATAATAATAATAGTAAAGTAATAATAGTAAATAATAATTGAATAATAATAAAAACTCTTGAAAGCTCTTTTCCTTTTTTATATTTCTCATAAATCCGTTTTTTTGTTTATAATTGCTATCAGGACATGAAATAAACCAATAAATCAATCGTTTTCTATAAGTTCAAGTTAAGTTATGATTTAGTTGTAATTGTTCAAAAACTTCTCTTTTCCTTTTTTATGTTTTTCATAAATCCATTTTTTGCTCATAATTGTTACCAGAACATGAAATAAACCAATCAATTAATCGCTATCTACTCGTTCGAAAATTGCATTAGGCTTTTAGTCGATCCCAGATCGAATTTCTTTAACTTTCTGAGGGCTCTTACGAGGTAGCCCCACATGGGGCCTCGGTCCCATCGCCGAGAGTCTTTTGAGGCGAAATAATCAGGGCTTTCAAGGTTGCCTGAACGACGCCTCATGTAAAAAATGGTGGCCCCGGTAAGTGGCTTAATTTGAAGCTTTCCTAATTAGAGAAGCTTCAAATAAGCCCTTACAGGTCGTTATTTTACACAGATTCCTTTTTTTCGTCCCCTTCCTGCGTTTATAGAAAGAGGACTTCTCCTTTTCTTTTTTCAAGTGTCACGATTTGAATTTCGATTAGTATTTATCTCTGAGAATGACGAAGGTACTGATAATATACCAACAAGCGTACGATTGTCCTGAAACATTGAAGATTACGATTTTTCAGGACATCGATAGATACAATGCGAGCACAAGGACATTTTGTTTCACAATCAAGAGAAAAAATGAGATCGAACAGTATCATGTAAATGCTGATAAATAAATTTGGCTAATGATAGAGCTTGCAGCTGTGTAGCTTGAGCACTTGACCTATAAGGTACCTGACCCATGTAAGGCCTACCTTTTTTGTTTTTAAGTACAAAAAAAAACTATGAATCTTGAAATAAAATAAAAATGTTTATTTAATGCATTTTTCAATAATCCTCGTATTAATAATAATTTTGGTTCAGAAAACAATGTTCACTATTAACTATAAGCTTTTTTAAAAATCGTTTTCTGGGCCTTATCCAGACCACTGTTCCTAATAATACCATACCCGTTGTAAATTCGTAAAAAAAAAAATTATATATAATTTTCTATTTTTAACTTACATTTTGATAACAGCATGTATAGTGCTGATAAACCACTACATATAATTAGAATAAAGATGCACTAAGTAATATTAAAAACATTTGTTGTTTTCGAACGTTTTTGTACGTCGAAATTTAAAAAACGCCGATGGGGGATTGCACGCGCTGCCTTCTATCGACTGCCAATTTGTTTGGGTTTGCTACAGCTCGGCGGTTGCTATGAAAATTGCGGCTATTCAAAATTAGACACTCGACGGTGAGAGCTCAATCGTTTTGACTTTGTAGTTTTGGATATTTAAAACGGAGGCTTTATTAGGCACTGGGCCTTACATGGTACCTTAGGTACCTTATTATAAATACCTTATCAGGTACCTTATCATAGATCCTAGGCCTCTGCTCAAAATTGACCAGAGGAAACATTCAACATTTTTTCTTGTCAGGGTAGAGAGATCGTTGCATGGTTCGCTGACAAGCCAATTAATGCAATGCCTAATTGCAAGTCTGGGAATTGTTAGCTAATTGCAGTATAGCGCGGAAGTCTTAAAACCGCAGATTCTTGAAGTCAACTTCGTGGATACCTCTTTCTTGCTTTTTTTTTTCTTCTACCTTTTATTTCCGGAGCGAGGATGGTAAGAAATGACTCGACATAAATCCCAACTAAGTACATGTATTTGTAATATCCAAAGCTTCCCATTGTTCAACGGTGCTTTTCCCCTGGATATTTCATCGTAAAACTCAATCCCACAACTCTGCTCGACCGTGTCGTCTCACTACTTATCCCAACATTGGCTCTTCACTCTCCTTTTTTTTTCTCATTTTCTTTTTCTCTTTTTCTCTCTTTCCCACCCTTCCCCCCCTCTCTCTCATTTTTTCTCTGTATTTCTCTCTCTTGCTTTTACTTCTTTTTTCGTTGTACACTTTCATGCAAAATAATTAAAACTTCCTACAGGACTTGCAGTCGTAAAGCGGCTGAAACGCACCGCTTATTTCCGCCTATTCGTTCGCATACATTAATTGAGTAATCTTTGGGGTAAAAGCATATACAGGGTAATCGGTAATTCGATCTATTTCATGAGTAGAGGTGATTCTAAATGTTATTTACTTGAATGTTAAAGAAGAACTTTAATCATTATTAAAAAGGGAAAATCAAAATGCCTAAGTGTTAATTTATTATTAAAATAGCCGAACAGCTTAATAAAATAATCGAAGAGATTAATGTATGGATAATTCATCTATTATTAAATGAGTTAATAATAGAATTATAATTACAATAGCCAAATTGAGTAATAAAATAGTCGAATAACCACTTTAAAAATTAATATTTTTATAACAATACGATTTAAACTAGTGAATCTTTGATTCACCCATTTTGGACTAAACTTTTGCCCGATAGTAGATACAGTACTATCTTGATGTCAAAAATACAAGATATGGCACTAAAGATATTTTATTTTGCATTCTTTGTAAATGTCATTATTTTTTTGTCAGCTTTCGAAAAACTATCAAACGAATGGTCAAAGTTGAGTATTTTTTTAAATTTTTGTTTTTGGTGACAAACCGGGAAAATTTAGAAAAATTGTAAATCTGTCGTAACTCAGCAACTATTTAATATTTATTTCCAGGTAATGGGAATTTATTTGATTCAATGTACCTTGAGAATAACCTCTTTCAAAGGATAGATTGAAATATTCGTTACCCTGTATATACCTATCAAGACAGACTTACGAGCAGAAGAAAAATATAACGCGAAGCAAACGGAAGAGTGAGGCTGTGATTGCAAAGTGCGTTCAGTAAATAGCCACTTTTTCACGTCTTGTCAGAACTTCGGAACGCCAAAGTTTCCCTTAAAGTCCTCTGTACCCCGCCTCTGTACCCCGGCTGGCATTCTCAAGAATGCAAAAAAGAAAAAAGAAAACTGTCGAGGATTTAGTGCCTTACCATACGACAGGAACCATATACTTGAATAACCTTTGTCGAGTTCGTTTTTTTTAATTCGAAAGCTACGATGAGGAAAATTTGGTTTCCGAAATTCTAAAAACAGTCAAGAGAGAAAGAGAGAGAGACAGTGCCTGTTTTTATAATCATTTTTATTTGTTATCGCTTACTTTTTACAGATTTTTTTAATAACTTTCCTGTTTAATTTTATCGTTAACCTGTATTTTGAAAATTTGTATTTTTCGTTTTGTATAATAATTTTTTTTGCACGTTCTTTAATTGATTCTCGTTTTTTGAATCACTCTGCGATCTATTTTCGGAAAAATATTGAAAAATAAAAAATATGAGTGATCATATCGTTTATTATCAGGCCGATGGATGACATCCCTGTGTACCTACCGTAATGTTTATCGTTCGGTGTCGTTTGAACGACATCGGCCATCGTTCAATACAAATAACAATTGCTTGGATGCGAACAAGCAAATATAAATTTGCATACAAACAGGCAAGCGAGAACCTACGATTAACAGTATAATTACTAGAGGCTGAGAGTGGTAATGGAATAATGGGGCCTCGTATACGTACAATAAATAATCGTGGAACGTGACTACCACGAATATACCTGGGTATACATACTTGGGATGAGAAGCTTGCTGGGAGAAGGATGTAATAGAGTTTCGTTATTGCGACAATTGTAATTTGAATAATTTAAAGGTCGAACAAACATGGGGCAAACAGAATTTTGCAACGTTTCTCCCTCTCTCTCCCTCTCTTTTTCTCTCTTCCATGTGATCAACGCCTGCCCTTCCAAAACTCTGTAATCCATACTTCGTAATATTTGGCCGATGTATATAAACTTTGGCACAAGTTTTCGCACATCTGTCGGATATTTGGAATATTCATTGTTATTAATTATGCAATGAAACGTTTCCTGATATCCATAATTTAGTTTAAAAACAAAGTAACATCGCCCCGACTGAGATTATATTATTATTGGCACAGGTAAACTGCTGAAAAATTATTGGTTTATATTTGACGAATTTTTCAATTACGAGTGAAGATGGGATAGAAATCGGACAAAATTTCAGGAAATGTTCAAAGACGAATAGGCTTGAAGTTTGCATCGTTGCAACGCAACAAAAATGTTTTTCTTATACTTTTATTCCTCAGCTTTAGTAGTGAAAAGTTGATAAAATACTAAAAATTTAAAATGTACCAAAAACATCTTTATAAAAAAATGTGTATTCATAATTTTAAGTATTTTGAAATCCATCAATTATTCTTGAATATTAACAATGAATACTTAATATTTCTTTCCACTTAAAAATTCTAGATTTCTGTATGAGACTCAAAAAATTATTGAAGACTTTTAATACTCAATCGAGTGAACAAAAATTAGAAATTGGAAAACAATAATGGTCGTTACATACCAACATAGCAAAAATCAATTTCATCGTGAAAGATGAGTACAAAAATGAAAAAGAAAAATTGTATAATATTTATTAGAAATTTTGTATGTTAATTAGAAGTAAATTGATAAGACAAATATTTGCCACTTACGTTTTTACACAAAATATTGCGAACTTGGTAAAAGAAAAGTTCAACACGTTCGAAATTTCGTAAAATTTCGTTGAATGTTTCTAATATCCCTAGTATTACCCTAGTAAAATTTGACGTTACTTTCTTTCGTGTTGCTTTTCTTGGAACTCAAGATTTCGGGGCGAAATTTCTCTTCTCGTGGCGGGTATCAGTATTTCGCGGCTTATACTCCAATTCGTGAGAGGGAACCGATACTCGCCGTTGTGTGTACCCAAGCTTCGTTTCTGTCCCACTGCGTCGCGTATCATCATTCCAGTCACGAAACCTCCGGGCAACCCCTTTTTGTGACTTCGGCTTCGTCTTTCCTCCCTTACCGAATCTTTCTTTTTTTCGAGTTTTTTTTTTCATCTTTTCACCACAACTCACGTGTCGCATGCACGATATACGATTCATGCTTCACGACGGTATTCGTATATTTCCACGGGACTTTTATTCCAATAAGCCAGATATAAACTTCACAGCAACGTATATATAAACAAATATTTTTGCATATATTTCGGTAAACTGTGAATGCTTTGCCTGCAAATTCTGAATTTCTTCATTATTTCTTTACACGTTCTTTATCTGTTAGCACATTTTTTCACTTGAGACATTTTTTAAAAATCAAATAAAAAAAGCTTAATCAAATTTTGCGAAAAAATGAGCTTTGAAAAAGAATTTGAATATTTCTGGACATTTTCGCGCTTTAGGGAGTTTCGGTTCAATGAAATTTTACAAAAATTGTGAGCTTTAACAAAAAATATTGATTTTTCTGCATACTTTCGCGCTTAACGGATTTTTTGCTGAATGAAATTCTATAAAAATATTGAGTTTTGACAAAGTAACAGCAAATTGCTTATGAAATAATATTATACAATGTGTGAAAATACTCCTGTGTGCTTTTACAAAGGTGACAATTGTGAGGTTACTAACGAAATCACAAACGCATAAATGCCCTATGATTGAAGTAGTGTCTAGGTACTACTATGGCGAAAAAGTGGCGCAACAGATTTTGTTTTTTTTTTTGTCTACCATAAAACCAAATATCAACATTTTTTAAATAATCGACGTGACTGAATTCAATTAATTAAGAATAAAAGCAACCAGAATAGTATGTAAATTTTCGTAAGATTTGTAAATGTAAAATTTAATACAATTTCTAATGCCCTCGTATTTCTTCATCTATTTTGCCCTATTATTAAAAGTTATTTTAATTGGTAAATTTGATTTTTTTACTTAGTAAATCAAATTTAGTAATTAAAATATGAATAACTTTTTACTCGAAGCTATTTATGCTGGTCTCTTCTTATAATGCTCGAACTTGGTCCTGTTGGAGCAATCCAGATAGGATTTGCCACAAAAAGGACTGTTGAGGGCTTATTTGAGGTTTTCCTCATCAGAGAAAATTGACAGACCCTTATTTTTATGAGAGATGCTTTAGCAATTTTCCGCACGGTTTATCACAATTGCAATTGCAATACACTTTCGAAAGTAGTCTGTAAATCAGACCCTCAAGGATAACTTTTTGCACGTCTGATTGTACCAATTCTGCTTCTCCTTTCACACCACTTACAGCCAATCTTTTCTGTACTCGGAGAATAGGATAAAAAAAAAATATGCAATGTGCGACGTTGAAGAAGTTTCGGCTGTGGTCTCGGTATCGCACCCTCTTTCAAATCCTCCAGGCACACATGGCGTCGTAATCCTATTGTGGTTTTTCTGTCCCTCTTCTGTTTTCCTCTTTTCCACTCGATATCTCCTTCTCCGTCTCGCTCTCTCTCTTTCTCTTCCTCGCTGTCTCGTGTTCAGGATCCACGACGACTAGGTGGAAAGTGAATATACTACCTGCACTTTAGATCGAGCAGAATGAAAATACGCAGTGAACCCATCTTTTCACCAGACCGTGAGAAGGACGCCAATTGAATTGTTCTTTTCTCCACCAAATTTTTGTACCTTCACAACTCGCAGAAACAGCGAAAGATCGTGAACAGTATTGGACTCTCTTTTTACAGAATCGAATAAGTGTATTATTTTTTACCAGTACCTATTTATTGTAGTACGAGATATTTTACACCAATACCCCAACATTCCAATACCCCATTTATTCAGTTGGCAATTTAGGGTTAGTGTCAGGGAAATGGAACTACTAACTTTGAGAACCTAATGTCGAGAAACAATGACGAATAAAACAAGAATTTTTATTGCAAACGATACTTTATTTATATTTATTAATAATAATTCATTCATATTCAATTCAATTCATTCAATAGAGCAGAACCCAAACAAACACACCAATCATTTTTGATAAATTACCGGAGAGTTCATGGGCATATAGCCAGTAATATTTTCACTTCGATTTTCTTTTTTTTTTCAACATTTTTTATCTCATAGATTTCTCTTCTTTTTTAACGTTTACTTTTTCTTTTATACAGGTGTTTTTCTTTTGAACATGATCTTCAGGCGTCAAAAGGATGCTTATCTGCTTGGCACATTAACGGACTCTGTTTTGTTTACTTCTGCGATTACGAACAATTTACTTTTCTTTTATTTGTATTTCTCGCAGAAAAAATTCGCTAAAACTCGTTTCCGGACATGAACCGGAGGGGAGTCCATTTTTTCTCATACCGTCTGTCTACGATGAAACGAACATTTTCTACTCCGCGTCACCCCAGGATTTATCGTGACTACTAGCACCCTCAATGTTTTGGAAAATAAAGAGGTTAACAAAAATGTGCAGCTGCAAATCAATGGTAATTAAATAGTAATAACTTTTTTGCTGTAGGTGACGTCACTTTCGAAAAATGAAAATACTTTTATTTTTGGTTTTCCGCCGTTTGTTTTTACCATCTGGTGATAATCAAACTTTCCGATTCAATTGCTTGTTTTATAATTCAGGAACGTAGGGGAAAAGATCTAATATGCAGGAATGCGTCAGCAAATTATTCCAGCATGTAAATAACAAA
The DNA here is from genome assembly GCA_030522765.1 of Ophioninae sp. B BG-2022a. Taxonomy (NCBI): domain Eukaryota; kingdom Metazoa; phylum Arthropoda; class Insecta; order Hymenoptera; family Ichneumonidae; species Ophioninae sp. B BG-2022a. The sequence continues at coordinate 5,355 of JAPYZJ010001371.1, read as the reverse complement.
GATTAAGTTTTTTCAATAAACGAATAACATGTTCATTTTACTCCGAACGAATATCAACATTTTTTGATGATCGACATTCTTAAATAGGAAACAACGTCCGAAAGAAAGCGATGGAATGAAAATCGAGAATGATGATAGTTAATCCACGTCAATACGATTTGGATAATATCCGGATTGAAGACTCGTTCATCAGAGATTAGATGCATTGATCATTCCTCTTTTGATTTGGAATAGCTCAGGCTGTTATTACTGTACGTTGCCGATTTCAGCACAACTGATGTGATTCATGTCTACTCAGCGTGCATTTCATTCTGACATTTCTGAAAATGAAAATTCTGAAAATTTGTAAAATTCTGAAAGTTAATACTCAAAATGAAGAAACCAAATGACATATTGAGCTTATTGATAGACGTCGATTTTAATAACGATATTCACATTTATAAGACAAATTTTTGAAGGATAACTCTTTTTATCGAAAAATGATGAAACCAGTTTTCAAAAATTATTATTTTTTCGATAACACCGAAAGGCAGGTCTTGGAGTTATTTTTTGGGATTCATAGAAATAATTTCTCATTTACTAATTAAATAGAAACGTATACCCGGCGGATTTTTTTCATACGAACGAATTTTTTCTTTACTTCATAATATTATCTTTGAAATGAGTTTCATGTCTTTTTCTTTTGTTGAGTAGTTTCAGTACCAGCGACGATCTTGAAAATCTCGCCATATAGTCATGCTAATGAAATCAGTGAGCTGCAGTTGGAATTAAGTGCGACTATTTTTTTTTATACCTATATAAAAAGATTGAATCTCTTCACTCCTTTTATGTCGTTATTCAAAACTTACCTCGTTGGACCCCTTGAGGAATTGACGCAGTACGGAGTCGTTTTCCATGCTTGGTGTGAAATTTACGACAAAAAGAAAAGATGACGCCTCATCATTCCATCCTTTTGTGTACATAGCGAAATTATGGATAGGCCAGCGTAGAAATAAAATAAAGTGGCACTTCGAGAGAGATTGCGTAACAGGGAACTATAAGGGAAGCAATATGATGCGTACAGTAGGGCCTCGATTATCTGAACCCGTGCGTATCGAGACTAGTTCGGATTCCGAGAGAAAGTTCGAAAAACATAAATAAATAATGATGGATTCGTAATATTGGGTACAAACAAAATAAATAAAGTACTATCTTTCTTTATGTATTTCTAATATATATTTAAAGAACAACAGACGACAAATACTTTCAATCGAAACATGAAAATCCACCTCGAGATTTTTTAATTAAAAAAATGTTTAATATATATGTGACGTTTGTTCACTCCACGTTTTATCAGCAACTGAATTTCAGAACCGCTTAAGGCGGAAATACCATTTACAAGGGCGAAAATTATGGGTTTCTTGTGTGAAAATTGATAGTTCAATATTCTTAAGAAATTAACTTATCAATTTTTGGAAAACATCTATTTTCTTTAAATAGGTTTTTGATTGGACGTTTTGATTAAGACTGGAACGTACTTAATGAGCCTATGAAAATTTCTGTTCGTCTTTGAAGACCGTTTACGTTTTATCGTGCGTTTCTAAGAACTGACTTTGGACCATCACGTAGGAGCGCATGCAAGTTCCAGCGCACGAAAATCGGAGCGTGTGTAATGTTCGCAATATGATAAGCTTAGATCAGTGAAAATGAATATACAACCTTGGCCAAAAGTATTAGGAATCCAATAATTTTTCTATCCGAACGAAAAATCGAATTTCTCGGCGAAAAAAAAATCGTAAAAATTTGTTCAAAAAAGCAAACTAAAGCTAACAGTTACCTCTTCAAATATCTAATTTCTCAATTCCGGGATCACAATTTTTCTAAGTTCAGGCTTTTTCTAAGTTTTTTGTTCTAACATTAAATTCGGTATCTCGGCGAAAAAAGATCGTAACTCAATTTACCAAACGGCGTTTCAAAGAGGACAAAAATCGCTTCCTTTTGCTTTTTCATTCTCATTTTTGCGATTTTTTTTTGTAGCCGGTACGTCACTTAAAAATTACGGAATTTTCCACTGTTTTCGTACTTTGCATAATCGCTTGCTAGACTTTGAAAAATGTGTTGAACAAATTTTTACGATTTTTTTTCGCCGAGAAATTCGATTTTTCGTCCGGATAGAAAAATTATTAGATGCCTAATACTTTTGGCCAAGGCTGTAGTTATAAAATATTAATTCATAGTTCAGATAGTAACATATTTTGGTGAAACAACTAATCGTTAAATAACAGAACCTTCGGATAGTAAAAATTCAAATAATCAAGATTCCACTGTATGCGCATTTACACATTCAGAAACTTCTACCAGCTCTCGACGACAGTCGAGCGGAGATCTATTTAGCATCGTGTGTATGCGCGACTGCGAATACCGACGCGGAAACGATGTAAGGACTGTACTCAAAAAGCCCTTAGGACGTTCAAGCAGGGTATAACATGCGAAGCATTTTCATCTCCTTCTTTTGCATTATCCACTCATCTATTTCCCTGGCGATCCGCTTTTTATTGGTCCCAGTGAAAGAAAATTATTTGGTCATGATTTCCTGAAGTGAAATCTATATACGTATGCCTGTACGATTTTCCATCGTTAACGAATTAAAAACGAAAATTCAAATTTCATATCGAATATAACAACAACAAACAAAGTAGTATATTTTCATATTAAATAGTGGATTTTCCGATTTTATTCGTGTTGTATCTCAACAGGATAATTCTGGTTTCCGATTTATGAATTACCAGTAACCAAGTTCAATCATCAATATGCTGAGTTAGATAGATGAAAGAGTAGTATCACCCCACTTATACTACTAATTCTTCCATAACAATATCTGCCTAATTTCTTCTTTCTTCGATTTCTGGGATGGCTTTCGCAAATTTATTGCGCTTTCTTTGTGCATACATTTCTGGGTGAGATTGTGTTATCAGAAGAAAAAAAAAAGAATAAATTCGCGATTTTTTAATGCCTAGACTCTTTAACAAAAAACAAAACAAGCGACTACACCACGTGATGTGAATCAATTAATAATTAATCAAGAATGACTTCACAATAAATTTTTAATATTGCGTTTATAAAATTCAATATAATAATCAATTTTTCGCATAGATAACAATTGAAAAAATAAAGGATGCCATTGATAAAATTACGACCAAATTCGCTGGCAGAGGCTAGAAAAATATTATTTTGAAATATATGAGGCCCCGAGATTGAATAAGTTTATACTACAACCCGATAAACCAAGGCGAAACTCTTCGATACATCAGATATTTTGCTCACGCAAATCGGCGTTATGTCCCAGCTCCCGGATATTCACTCTTAAACCGCCGGTGGATAGGAGGCAATTTGAAAGTACGTTTGCTGAAAAAAAAAAGATTTTGAAGTGTATTTCACTGTAGAACTACGATAAGCTACGATAAAAGTCGTCGTACACAAAAAATCATGAATGGAAAATATAGAAATTTATGTGTGTGCGAAATATTAGAAGCACATCATAAAAATTGAGTAGTGAAATTAAGTTAGTAGAAAAATACAATGTTAAAAATAAAATGATTGAATAAAAATAAAAATTAATTCCTTGAACTGATGAAAATCAAGATCTCATTCAACAAAACGCCCACATGTTTACGAAAAAAACAATGATATACAAAATTGTATACATGCTCGCTGAGGGACCAACAGACGAATAAAATTTGCAATTTTTTAAATGTTCAAATAATTCCTCTATTATGCGATTTTTAGATAACAAACAATATGAGTTATTCCAATTGATTTTAATACTTGTATAATTTATATCTCACAGAAATGAAAACTGAAAACGAGGCAACGTTTTCAAAGTTCAAGAATCTTTTGACTTTTTCTGAAGACATAGCAAATCGTTACCGAGGATCTGTCAGAGGTTTAAATTTAAACAAAAATTAATACTCACAGGACACCACACGCGACTGGGTATAAATTTGTCTCTAACTCGGCGTTCGAGGCGGTACCATCGCACCAATCGAAGTTGGACGACAATGGAGCTGAATAAACTACGACCAGGCGGCCTTTAAGATATCTTTTAGCATTATCCTCGAAGTATGAATCGTGAACCCAATTGTTGGGCACTTTGTTTTCTAAACCATCCAGGACAATCCTTCGGAAAGCGCACTGTGAAGATTGCAAGGAAAATACGTTTTTTTTTTTCAATAAATTAATCTTTTTAAAATCACTTCCAGTAATAATGAACAAATATAAGGTTCCGGAAGTGCCCCTCCCATCTCCCTTAGACAGAACAAGCTGAGATGTTGCATAGACCTTCCTTTTAGTCGAAGAGAACCCCTCGAAGGATTTGTGGCGTGTAGCGATAATTTTCAAGATACCCAATAGTGAAAGTTGTTTATTTAACTGCGCCCCTACTATATTAAACAAACCCAAGCGTAACGTAAATAAACTAAAACGTACAAAAATGCAACCCAAGCAAACTCAAACGAACCCAAACAAACCTAAGCAACACTATGAAACCAACCCCGCGATATACGAATTCAAGAGAACACTTCGATAAAGTTTTACGCAAAACCTTTACAATTCAATATTTCGAAGACTATTGCGACCACAAGCTTTTCCAGGTTTATGTATATTTTTTTAAATATCGCGAACATGAATATTCGTTAAAAAGAAATCGTCTTGGTATTCCGAAATTTCAAGCCGAATCAGGGATACTTACCCGATTCTGCGTTCTCTCAATCGGTCCAACCGTGCTACATGATCCATTGAAATTCCCGTATTTGTGTATTATGCCAACATAAGCACCGGCTTGGAGACCCGGCAATGTACCAGAAACCTGGGCTGTGTGAAATTCGTATTTGCAATATTTCAGCTCTCCAATACAGCTACCATACTCGTTCCGTAACGTCAGTGCGTATTTTGGTGGTTCCTGAGTAAATTATAATAGCTTAATTATCAAAATCGTTGAGACAGTTCATGCACGTCGCTCTTCGATGTACTCGCTATAGTCGATAGACACAGTTCATTTCTCTTTTCTTTAATTAGTTTGCAAGAGGGCTAGGCTGGATTCTCCATTTCGCGTTAGTGCAGAAGGTTAAGTAACGGAATTTTCCAAATTTCACGTGTCGTTACATTGTTCACCAAAATTATATATAATTGGACTTTTCTGGAACTTACCGGTTGGATGGTCTGATAAAACAACGGGTTTAGGGGAGACCGGGGCTGGTTGACTAGTTTTTTACTAAATAATACATATTTTTCGTGTTTTAGTACATATAGACAAGAAAACCATATGAATCGATAGATAAACTATTCAACTAATAAAAAAATATAATATTCAGTTCATAG